>JAGDQP010038489.1:5735-18142 GCA_022664845.1 Lepisma saccharinum
TGATTTCAAGTGGACTGACCTGTAGTTACATGATTGCCAGAACCTTTCTGTCTCATCCATAGTTTGCAACACTGTGGTGTGTGTTCTATAGCAACAGTAGAAGATATCAAATATCCAATAACACGATGTAGTGCCATTTGAAAAATGTAAATATTATACCTGGTTGGCAACACTTTCAAATCGGCGACAGCGTGTTTTCACTCCTGATGTCCACCATGTTGCTAGAAACAAATTTCCGCAAACAGGTTTTTCATTCAATGAGTCGTTTCTGACTTAATGGCAAGTGAGAATTATTCATTTCTTCCCATTGCTAGGCTTCAACTTTGGGCTTAAAGTTGGAAACTCTGTATCTCCAAAATGAAACGGAATTTCACTCATGTTCATAGGAACTTTTTTACTTCTTTCGATGTCAGACCTCCCGAAAGTAATGTTCTTTATTCGGAATCACCGTGAATATATCATTTACTTAACTTCTGTGAGTTTTGAGGTTTTACCCCCAGTCCCCCACCCACCCCGAGCTTGCTCCCTCTTGCACCTTAAATTTTGGTAGACTCCATATTTCCCCATTTTCTATCAGATGTACTGTTGGATTCGGAACTCAGCGACAACATATCGTGACCCTCCCTTGTAAGAATGGCGAAGAGGTTGATTCCACGCACATTTTAAAGGCGTTAGCAAGAAAGAGGCATGGGTGGTGGTAGGTCTTAAAATTAAAATTATGAAGGGGAAATTTGGCAAATGACGAAAGGATAGCAATGGTGAACACCCCATTTCAAAGTTCCCGCACTACGGAAAGGGTCAGTACCGGTATTACAACGTTCAGGAAAAATCCTTGCTGTTCCCTACACGTGGATTCTCCATTACGAGGCCGCAAATTTTGTAATATTCAGACCTATCAACCGAAATGCAAAAAAAAATCATGACGCTAAATCATACTCCTTTTTTCTAAAGGTGTTCAAACATGGTCCTTTGCTAAAAGTTCCCGATTTTGGGGCTTAAATATCTCAGATGGGATCCTATGACAAAAAAATCTTAAATTTGATGTCAAAGAAGCTTTGTATGTGCCAAATTCACAGCAAGGATGGCAACTTTTATTTCGAAGTACTGTAGTTCATTCAGTCAGTCAGTGCAAGTGGATTTTCTCCGTCATACTATGCAAATGCAAATGTGGTAAAAGACAAACCCTTTTGTGAGGAGTTGAATATAAGGCTTCAATTTTCTATAATGTACTGCTATACTGTACTATACAAGGCCTACTAACTGACTGTCTGCATACAAAAAATCATGCTGTTTAATCACAGCCCTTATTTTCTACTGGGTCCAAACATGGCCCTTCACCGAGAAATGCCGGATTTTGGGCTTAAATATCTTAAATGGGTCCTCATTAAACAGTCTGAATTTTATATCAACGAAGCTTTGTATGTTCCCAACTCACAGTAAAATTGGCAACTTTCATTTTCAAGTGGTTTGGTTAAAAAGGCAGTTCATAAGAGTTAAAATTGCGCGTTGCAAGTAGCGAAGTAATATGAAGTTGTGGATATATACACAATAAAATCCACTTGCACTGACCAACCCACTTAGAAATAAAAGTTGCAATTTCTACTGTGAGTTGGGCACATACAATACTTCCTTAAAAACAAATTTTAGACTTTTTAATTAGAATCTATTTGAGATATTTAAGCCGGAAATCTGCATTTTTCGGGAATAAACCTCAGTAGCAAACATACGTTGAAAATACATGGATTAAACGTTATATTAGTAACGAAACGTAATTTTAACGTTGTAAATGTACCAAAATATCAGCCTGTTCAACGGTATATTCGACGTTGAATAATGGTTGAGAAGAAGCAAGTTGAAATCAACAAGCGGACGATGAAGAATCGGGTTCAGTTGGCCAAAACAGAGCATGGTTGCTCTCCATTGGTATACACATTTAGTTGCATTTTGTCCGTTGCTTTCATCATGATCTATAGTATTAAATTTTTAACAGCAATTTATCCAACCGTCTGCTGTGGGATTCGAAGCTGGAAAATTCTGTTCTTGTCGTTGGTATCTCGACACGCTAGCGTTCATCCACGAAGTCGCCTTGAGAGTCACTACTTATTTACGGTGTCTAAGCAAAAGGCAGTTTTGAACGCAGTTGCCACAAATCCAGACACGTCGTTCACCATCATGTAAGAGTAAGAATAAATAATACTTTCCTTCTTCTTTGTTATGTGCATTTTTCCTTCTTTAACACTTTGACCATCGCTGCACTATTAAATTTGCATTTCTCAAGAAGTGTAATAATGTCGCCTTAGAAAAACGAAAACGCACGTAAAGCGAAATTTATGTCATAGTTGAAAACACTTCACATTAACGCCCTATTAATGAAATTTAATATTCGTTGAAATATAGTTCAAAATTCAATCTGTTTTCAACATGAAAATGGGAACATGAGAAACAGTTAATTTTATTCTATTTAATTTTAAGCACAATTTTTATGTAATTAATTTGGTAAGATAATCTAGAGCACAGTTCAATATAATTGTTATATTTACGTCCTATCAACGAAATCAAATTTTCGTTGGAATATAGATTGAAATTCAACATGTTTTCAACATGCAAAAGAGGACACAAAATAATAGTTAATGGCATTCAATTAGCTCTTAATTACAAATTTTATTCCATTAAATTAGAAAGAATCTCATGAAACGAAATATATGTTATAGTTGAAAATAACAGTTGATTCCACGTTGAACTAACATCTTATCAACAATATCAAGTCTTTATTGAAATATAATTTAAAATCAAACTTACTATTTCCAACTAATAACGGTTAACAAGGAAATAAACTAAATCAACGATCAAAACCTGTTTGTACGCTACTGGGATAAAAGAAAAGGAGTGTAATTTAGCACCATGATGTTTTGTATGCAGACACCCTGTTGGTAGATCTAAACATTACAGAAAATGACTACCTTATATTCAACTTCTTCCCAAAATAAAGGTGGCATTAATGAAGATATCACACTCTCATTTGCATGGTAAGACGGAGAAAATCCACTTCCACTGATCTTTGGAAATAAAAGTTACAATTTGCACTGTGAGTTGGCTTTCTTCACACTAAATTTCAGACTTTTTCATCAGGACTGATCTAAGATACTTAAGCCCAAAATCTGACATTTATCGCGATGGGCCATGTTTGAACCCCCGTAGAAAAAAAGGGTATGATTTAGGGCCATGATTAGTTTTTGCATGCAGACACTTGATTAGCAGGTCTAAATATTACAAAAATTTACAGCCTTATGTATTCAACTCTTTAATCCTCAAAATTGGTTAATATAAATCCAATTATATACAATTCGTTAGTCAGTTTTCAGCCTAATTTTTGGAATAAAGGATTTCATTTTGAGAAAAGTAATTGCATAATTTGAAAGTACCCTTCAGGAGCTAAACAACTGTTTTTGATTCATCTCTCTAGCTCTTCTAGTTTTTTAGATATTCAGGTTTCCTTACATGTATATGAAAGCGAAGAAACGCTATCCGCCATGTTGGAAACATGGTCGTCCCGGGAGAAATAAGGGCACAAGATTTTTATCAAAGTTCTTCTGGTGTCTTCAGACATCTAGGAACTCATGTACAGAAAATAAGATTTTTCTGAAATAATGATGCAACCAGTGTTGGATGATTTGACGTGGAATGGCCCTAATGCAGTGTTTATTCAATGATTTTGGATTAGTTTTATGACATGATGTTGTAATGGTTTTCAAGGTGGGTAATGGTGAACACATCTAAAGGCGCATGTAGGCAATTCAAATGACGTCTGTAGTGTGTGCAGCGAATTTGAGCGCAGCAGACAGTTGTGATATAAGTGTGCAGGTGACAATTGTAGAAACTGAGCACATGTTGAATGTAGTGGGTGGGAAAAGAAACGCCCATACTTATTTGATTATTGCAGTAGCCCAAGCCCATCACTGAAAAGTAGGAAAGAATTCATTCAAGCCGTAGAGGCTTTATCTAAATATTTAAGAAGTTCTTATATTTTAGTCTACCGAAAACGGTATTTTTTTTCTTTAATTTATGTGTTATATTTTGAAGAATAACTTTTTTTTTACTGTTTTGCTAAATTTATTTTCCTTGACAAAGTTTTAATTTGAAAATGATTTTAAGTTCCAAACAATACGTTATTTCTTTTCTCGTAAAGATGACCTTTCTAAACTTTACTTTTAGCAGCTACTAAACAATCTTGAAACTGGTTCTTGCTGGTTAGAGGACGTAAAACGTTTTTTATTTTCGTTAGCGGTACCAATTAAGTTGTTCGTGAATTATAAAAATAACATGTGAAGACATTATTACTCTAGAACACATAAAATTTATGACGTAGCTAAATTCAAGGATTTCTCTTGATTTCTTACAACAGTAAACGGTATAAATATAGCCCCACGCTTTACAGAATAATTGTTTCTTATTTTTCTTTATATCCATTAACAATGGACAAATGAACAGACGATAAATATTCAAATAATCAATACGAAAAGTGGAAGGCTTATGAATTGAACAAAAGTAAATTGAGAATACTCTACACTGTTAAAAAAATATATATATGCTACCATAACTGGCTGGGAATTTCCTGTAACTTGGTTAGCAAAAACCATCCATTATACAGTTTTCAGGAATGTTGGGAACAAAAGAAAAACAACAGAAGCCTGAAGCGAGATTAGAACACAGGTTATTTAGGGTCTAACTGACTGGCCTAAATTGTCAGTTTTAAGAAAACAGTATATGTACATAAAATAAATCCTGAAGACATAAACCAACTTGATCCCACCACTTACGCCACATTTTAATTACTTTTGTATTTGTCAATTAGGATCGGAATTCCCATTCTCTAACAATATTTCCCATTTCTGCTAAAATCAGAAGCAATCAAGATGGCGGCAGCACACACTTGATCAGAATTACATACACGACTACCACAAGAAACCTTTTTCTCATTTTACGCATGTGCAGAACTAAAAATACCCATCTCAGCATAGGAAAACTTTCTAGGTTTTCCTAGATTCCAATGAGCAGCGAAGAGACGAGTCTTTCTTATTATCTGTCCGTTACTATTTTGGTAGAGAAGGTTAGGTTAAGAGACCATAATATCTACTCCTTGTGTTTACTCGCATGTTAAAAACATACTGGACGAGTAACAAGCAACAATGATATTTTTAAAAGTTGTCCTACTAATTATGAATGTCTTTCAAATGATCAAAGCCACAACATGAAGACTTCTACGTTATAAATGTGAAATTTGAAAGCCTAGCGAATGGCGTCCTCCATGATGTGCATTCAAATTAAAACAAACTCATTAAAAAGTACTATTGGAGCCGCTTTCGTCTGTCCAGTATTTTTTAAATATGAAAAACCACAAGGAGTAGATACTGCAAGTAAGATTGTAAGTAAAACTGCAATTATCCGCTTTACTTTGGAGTTTTATTAGCTTACTTAAGTAAACTAACCAAACTTTATATAACCTTTCTCGTAGAACATAATCTAACTCTCTTTTATGGATAGAGCAAGTTGATGCGGTATTATGCCGCATCAACTCTAATATTAGTGCTAGTGAATTTCAACCCCGACTTATTTCAGGGTTAACTATCACTGCTTGAAGTTTATCTGTGTACTGTATTACGTCATCACCCTATAAATATTCAGTATTGAATTTCTAAAAGCACATTAGCAATTTTATGATTTACTTAACCGCTTGTCATTTCTAAACTCGAAATTCAAGGAGTAGAGATAAAAAGCATTAAGAATATAGTAATCTTTTATGTAGTGGTGAGGAAAAATGAAAAAAAAAAGTAGCCAAATTTACTGAAGTAACAAGGAAGAAGTGGATTCTCTCCGGAATAACTGAGAAAATATGGTCACCTTAGGTTAGATACGTATATGTAGCAAAAGTTGATGTGTTTGCCTTTCTAGATGTTGTGGAACGTTTTCGTTCTTAATCTCTCACAAATTCATTTTTTAAATTAAATTCAGTTCCTGTAGGCTGAGAATTTCCTTCCTATAGGCCGAGAGACAGAAACTGGAATATTGAGTGAGGGATTCTAACTTCGCCATTTTTCTACGCTTCTGTTTGTCTACATCACTTTTATACAGCAGTTCTTATTCAAAGAAATTCATCCGAAAAATACTTTATTGCTGAAGCCAAATTAACCGTCTGAGACTGGAGCTTAAACATACAGATATCCAGACAAAAGGGGGGAGGAGGAGAAGGTGATAATTTGAAATTCAGAAGTTCTCGCGTTGTCTCATTCCTTCCATTCTGCTGGATAACTAAATAATAATTTCCTCTAATCATCTCTGACCCTTGCATTATTGACTGGACAAGCTCTTTCCAGTTTCTTTTCTTCTTTGTTTTTTTGCATTACACAATCATTAAATTGCTTTAGCCGTCCTTCCTTCCCTCCTTCCCTTCATTTATCACTTTCCCTTCATTTCATGTTATTTTTCCTTCATTACCTTTTATTTTTCACCTTCAAGCAACCTCCTTCCCCTCTTCAACGCAAAGTTAATTGCTCACTTACATAACAACCATTTTCTCACTAGTCCTCAAGGTTTACTCAATTTTTACTAGACACTGGATGGAACAAACACTAACCATATTTCATTAGCTAATATGTTCTTTATTTTATGTCATAGTCATATACATATATACAAAGCCAGTATAAGTCATCGTTGCTACCTTTTAATTTTTGAAATGTAATACTTTTAGTTCAGAAGGTCCTAGATACCAGAAATCTTTTTATTACTTTCATGCGCGAATTGGAAAGGAAAGCAGAGGCGGTACGTTTTCCTAAGACGTTTCAATGCTTGGTGACCATTTGCATTATTATGTGGATTCCATGAGCCCTAAGAAAAATGGAATGTTCCAACAGGATAATACACCGTGTCATCGGGTCCAAATTGGCAGAATCGGTTCGCGGAACATTCTTGGCAGTTCCGGTGAACGACAGTTTCGCTTAACAGCAAATCGAACAATGATGAGACGCGGTAGAGTGGTCCCTTTGCACTCAATATTCCGCACCTTCAAATACCAGCGGATGTGTGAATGGCTATTTCAGACGACATTGCTGAAAATGCTTTCAGTTGTTTTCGGTTCACTTGTGAAATCTATACCACGTGAAGGAACTGCGCTTTGTCGGACTGTACGTTGTAATGAATCCTGAACGTAGGTAGTGCCACCTGCTGCCAACCTGCTCAATTACACTACTGTAGCCCGTAGTGAGAAAGCATGCAGGCGAGGATAAAAGACTGTGTAAAAAAACAGTATCTTTCCAATTGGCCGCTTTCGTGTACTAGAGGGAGTGTTGGGTTGATTATCTGTATACCTGGGTTCGATTCCCATCAGTCTCTCACGTTTCTTATGTTCTTTTTCTCTTGAGAACCTTATATTTTTTTTTTTGTTTGTATCGAGGGTGAAACATTGATAGCTCGTATATACAACTTTTGTCATATTAACATGTTGTTATCAAATTATTGAAAAAAAAAAATGGCAGATTTTTCTGTTGGAACCTCGTAACAAGTAAACGTTCAATTTAGCGCTTTGTTTACGTGTTAGAAAGCTTTAACTGGAAATTCCGCCTTTTTTTTTCTTTTAAAACTTAGATAACAACAATTTAAGGTGGCAAAAATTTGTAGATACGAGGTATCAGTGTTTCGCACATTATATATTCTCTTTCCCTTCATTTTGCATGTTCAATATTTTACAAAAATTCACGAAACGAAAATAGGTTAGGTAAAGTCAAGTTAGATTTTTTTTTTAATATATGCGATGCAAACGCCAAAGATTACTTTTAACACAACTGTTTTTCAACCTTGTCTCTCCTCATACAGTACATAGTTTAGCATGTGGCTAACAGATTGCATTGCCTACTGACTGGATTTATTACGATGTTCAACCTCTCGTGACTAGACGGGTAGAGGCAGGGATTCCGCCAGGATTTTCAGTTCGGGGTGTGTAAAGTCAAAATTGGGAGTTTATACGGTTTCTATCGATATTTTACCGTAAAAATTTTAAAGTCTCGAACATTTGGGGCGTTAAACCCCCAACGAAGGGTCTGGCAAAATCACTGGATAGAGGTCTACATTACTAGCTACCTGACCCATGACAATTTGAATGTGAGATGAAGGTAATCCTCTCACACCTACCAGCAGTACACTTTCGTACGAATCCTAGATAATCGAATCTTTATTCGATAATAAACTCATTTGGTACTATCACTATATTTGTTAAATTAGCAGTATTGGATACGAGATATTTTAGAAAGAAAAATAAAGCAAATGGCAACACTGCTCGACAAATTACATGACTCTCTTTAGGGAGAGGGAAGCGTTAAATTGCCCTTCGATTTGCAAATAAATAATTGGCTGTCTTCTTTTATTGATGATAAATAAAACATTAGGTAAAGAAGTCATGCCATGCTACGTAAGAGACTAGAAAATGATTTCTGTTTACGCCATCTTCATTAACACTCAATGAATCTCTCCTTCCGTTATTGCCACAAACCATTCTTTTATGTGTTTATAATCTTGATGTTTATGTGCTCTTATACAATAATCATCTTACAATTTCTTGCCTTGAAACTGTTGCATTACACACACTAATCATGAAATATCTTTCTCTTTCGCTGACGCGATTAAAGCAAGTCGTTGAATATTTTTCATCGTTTCGTTAGATTGTGTGCATTGTTCACGTTTATAATGATTTCCTCTTGTACGGAACCATTTCCATTGATAGGAACGATCCAGATTTCAGTCTCTCTTCTATCTAAACAGAGTATAATGCAATTTCTTACAGGAACACTACAGTGGGGGATCCAGGATTTTTGTAAGGAGGGGCGCAGGTGGAATAAAATAGGGATGCTAAGTGATTTTTTAAGTATAAATTCATCATATATCTCCTCATATTGCTAAGTATTATCATGGAATATGACACCGGTATCCCAAAAATTGATTTGTAAGAAAACAAATTAGTGCTTTTTCTGAGGTAAATAGTTGAAATAACACTATAAAAATTAATTATTTTTCCTTAAGGAGGGGTCGCATGCCTCCTGCGCCCACTCTGTGGCCTGTGCCCGCCACTGGAACATTAATCTGGTATGACTTAAGAAGTACCTTGAGAAAACCTTAGTCAGGATGACTGGATCAAACCCAAAACCTCCCGAGTACCGAACAAATTAAGCTTCTCAGTGCTCAATTTTTAATTTTTTGCTCAAAACATTGTTTTCGGCATTTCCAGTTATTGACCGGTGTCTAATGACGTTGGTTAAGATCGGAATTTCTTATCTATTTTTCCTTTGTTTGTTCAAAGTTTCTGGTTTTCTTTCAAAAAGTAAAACTACGTGAGAGAAAAATCTATATTTAAATAAAATGCATGCCAGTAATATATCTAATAAAAGAAAAACTGTGGTCGGAACAGACAAATAAAAAAAACTTGGTCTTAAAAAACGACAACGGGGCTTTGAACCATAAATGTGTGTTTTTTTTCCTTCTTTTTTTAAAGACACGGAAGTCTGCCAATAAAATAACGAATTTTCCTCCTATTGATAATTTCAGTTTACCCGCTTCATTATGAAACCAGATACGCAATTAATCAGTGCGGGCTGTATATCACTTAGGATAAATAAATTGGAACATAAAATACCCATAAGCATTTTTATTCAATAAATACAACGCTGTTATACGATTATTATTTGGAAATTAATATATGTTCTGAGACTTATATATCCTGTTAACCAAAATTATCTTATTATACTGTCCTGTTCCGAAGAAATGCAAGTAATGTGTTCTTAAGTTTATCATAATGTTCTGAAGTTGAACTTTTGAAAGCTTCTTCTGCACTCACGTTTTATGGGATTGCTTCTCAACACGTTTGTAATATATTCTGATGTCACTTACTTCCGATATCAAACATCTTCAAAGGATTGCAAAGGTTGCATTAATTATAGAATGAAGAAAAATCTTTCTCTACAAAAGGGCTAAAAGTCTCTTTTCATCTTATATGGTATTTTTAAAGCATTTTTGGGCATATAGATAAACGCTGTGATGGCCGTATTCACTGGGGGAGTTAAAAAAAATACCCCCCGTCAGCTCTAATAAATTCCATAATCATCTTGATTTACTGTATCCACAGTTTAGTTGTTCTATTCCTTTCTTCTGTTCTCTTGCAGACAGCTAAAACATCGTGCACTTGGGCACTCACTGACTGATCTTGAGGTCTTGATATCTCCTGGGGGAATTCACCAGAAGGAGTTTAGATTTCTTATCAGCTTCTCACTTGTTAATGCGATAGATTACAAGCCGTCTCTTTTCAGAAGAGAATTTTTTATTTTAATCAGTCAAATAGGGTAATTGCTGTGAGGAAATGGGTTATCAAAGGTCGAGAAAGTATGTGACCCAACATCAAATAAGGAACAGTACTTTGGGCTTTTGGCACACACACGTTCGTACAGCTGTCAAAATCCTACCACGATGTTCCCAATGCAGTCATTAAAACTCATAAGGAAATGAAAACCTCCACGTTGGACAGTAATAGAAGACTGTCCTTATCTGACACTTTCACTATTTCACAGGCTAGTCAAAGGCTACAATGTAAGGTGCATTCCTCTGATTGCATTCTGATGCAGCGAAGCCAGATTTGAATTGGTTAAGGTGAAAATCAATACATGACACTGGCAGAATTTCAGAAATTTGGTACGTTCTTCCTTTTTGCATAACTTCCTGTATGAACCGATTCTAGAAAAGATTTTCGTTCGCCATTTTTCAAAATGGAGGCGATACTACAATTTTATTTTTCAAAGAAATTTTAATATCTTAACTCAGAGTTCCCACATTTTAAGAATTTTACATGAATAGTTTTCCGAGATTCGTATTAAAAAAATGGGTTTTCGGCTTTCATTTTCCAAGGCGTCAGCCATACCAGAAGTTCATTTTTCAGAAACTTCTCGTACGTTATTTGCAGTGCTGGAAATGGGGGGAACGCAGGGTATCTCCGTTCCCTCAATAAATTAAAATGTATATCTAGGAGGAACGTGGGAGATCACAAACTCCGTTATTTATGCTTCCGGTAGGTGGCTACTTGTCACAACTTGTTCAAATTCTTTCAGAGCTTAAATAGAACACACAGAAATATTGAAAATCTGTTACTCCATGTGCATCGGACTAGTAAGTGACAGTTACAGAATAACTAGCCGTCATTGGTGGAAAATTTCTATCTCACTCACTCATTGGTACGAAAAAATCAAAAGTACCTCCCAGCTTGGAATCTTTTCCGCACAAAATATACGTAACACTCTCTCATCTCATTCCTCAAACATATATTTGTGGAAGAAAGTAACATAAAATTTCCCCTCCGTGCTTCTTGGAATGAATAGTGAACAAATTGAAGATTAGAACGATGTTATACAATTTTGATCAGTAACTCCTAATAGTAAAAACATTGCAAAAATGAAGCAGTTCTACTGTTTATAAAGGACGAAGAAAATTCGACGGAAATTGAACTTTTTTTTACAATCCACACTTTCCATGAGGATAAACTTCTGCTTTCCCCTTCCTATTTTTTTTTTTAATATACATTTCTCATGGGGAAATTTTTACTGCGTTCCCCTTATCAACTGGGGGGGGGGGGAGCGTAGTACCCATAGGCAAAATTTCCTCGTTCCCCCAGTAAAATATCTTAATTTCCTACATTGGTTAATTGAGTGTTCAAGCACTACCTATATACCAAATCCGTTGCTTATTTTCACCTTTTTAAACAAGTGACAGTCCGAGGATAAATAACTACTCTATCACAGCATGACATACATCAATACAGGCGCGTGTAACAGAAAGAGAGTGGGAAAATTTTGACTTTACGAGTGCAGAGTGACTATTTCTTATTCAATATTTAAGAAGTGATCTTGTTAGGCCACTTGAGACTGAGTTAAAAAAAAAAAACAACGCAAAAATGAACTGGTTTCATCGCCAAATCTAGCTAGTCGACCTTCTCACAAAGTAATTAGTTCGTTAATACGAACTTACCTCTTTCCCCTCTCTCCCCAAAATACTAAACCGAAATACTCACACATCTAAACATGAACCCACACGCACATAACTGAGGATAATTCTATGAAATTAGTATTATTTGTTTTTCTTTGGTTATGCTTGCTCCAAGATAAAACAAAAAACAAAGAAAGTAGGGAAAACTAAGGCGATGGGGGAGGGGGGGGGAAAGGACCTTGGATTTCCATCACAAGGATATGTGAGTGAACACACGTGAACTTAAATGCATGACCTTGACCAAGGGGAGCAGGAAATTCCTCTTAGTTCCATGTATCATATTTTGAGGGGGAAAACAACAAAACAATGAGAAATATTATATTATAATTCTTGGGAGA
>JAGDQP010038490.1:0-15429 GCA_022664845.1 Lepisma saccharinum
TCAACCACTGGCTAATGGCTCCTAATATTTTACACATAAACTCAGTCAGTCAGTCAGAAAATTGGTCGGATTTTATGAAAAGCTAAGTTTCGAGCGTGAGCCCATGACTTCAATATAAAATGAGATGACGAGAATGAAAAGAAACGTAAACGATTGAAGAGGACGCCACTGGAAGCATATAAAGTGAACAAAAAGTGTATTTTCAGTTAACCTGTTATCGTGACTACAGTGTGAGGAGAAAGAAGGACATAAAAATTTTTCAGCGAGGCAAGATGATATTGATTAGTCAGCCAAGCTGAGATGTTGGGCTTCAATAAAAGTATGAGTATATGATCAGGTTAGGTAGGATGTGGCATTTTGTGGGTGAATCTAGGTAGTTGTATCGTGCCAAGGTTCTGTAGAATAGTATGTGCAGAATTTGACATTCTGAACCAGAATAATCGGCAATGTGCATCTATGACATCTTTCAGGAACAGTATTTCAAGGTCTTCATGGAGCTGTACTAGGAGTGTGTCACGTGTATGGTCAGATATCATGCGAGCTTCTCTGTTCTGAACTCGTTGTAAAAGCAATTGAATGGATTTTGCCGAATATTGCCAGGCTGGAGCATTGGTCTTATCATCATTTGGTAAACGTGTAGCCTGGCTTTCATTGAGAGGCCGTTTTGATCATTTAGAATTGGATACAAAGCACAAGTGCGTCTTGTGGCCTTGCTGGCAGTATTTCGAATATCGCTATGGAAATTGAGGCGACGATCAAGTTCTACTCCCAAGTAGGGTGCACTTGGACTATAAGGTAATTGAGTACCAAATAGAGTTAGTGAGTGCGGCGGATTTAGGCGACGTTTAGTGAAATGTACTACTGAAATTTTGTCAGGATTTACTTTTAGGCGCCATTTGATTGTCCAGGATTCCATGAGGTCTAAGTGCTGTTGAGCATATCTAAGCGCAAAATTTATCTGATGAGAGGATGCAAAGATGGATATGTCATCAGCAAGAGTGGCTATGAGAGTGTGTGGATGAGTGGGAACATCGGCCGTGAATAAGTTATAGAATATGGGTGCTAGAACTGAACCTTGAGGGACTCCGGATTCGATCGGATATTCTGCATACTGTTTTCCATAATGAGAAACGAAGAAAGATCGTTGGTTGAAGTAAGATTGTAGAATCCTTATGAATTGATGTGGGAAACCTTGTAGATCAGACCTTTATGCCAGACTTTGTCAAAAGCCTTAGATGTGTCGAGGAAGATACCAAAAGTATGACTACGTCTTTAAATTGTAGAGTAATTTCTTCAACAGTACGTACCAATTGTGCAAATGTATCAAATTGTGGTCGGAAACCAAATTGATGAATGGGAAAAAGGTTGTTGTCCTGTACAAATTTGAAAAGTCTGTCTTTAAGAAGCCGTTCAAAATTAGCTATTAACCGACAATAGGCTTATTGGTCTATGATTTTGCGGGTATAGTGGATCCTTGCCTGTTTTAGGAATCATGCTCACTTTAGCTATTTTCCATTGCGGTGGATTGTGGCTGCATTTCAGCATTACATTGAATAACCTAGTCAAAAGGACTAGCATTTTCCTTGGTAGGCATTTGAATGCCATGGCAGAAACTTTATTAGATCCAGATGCACTTTTACCTCGAATTTTCTTGATGGTGCGTTGTACTTCTCTTGGTGTGATTAAAGAAGCTGGATCGAACGGTTGGTTATAATCTGTAGTATTGAGGTGCTGATGAACTTGACAAACGGTTGCCTCATCATATGGTTCAGGATTCAGACTCAATTGGGTTTGTAGTTGCTCTGCAAAAACTTCAGCTTTGTCTTGATTATTGTAAACAAGGCCTCTAATTCCGTGAAGCGAACGATTTGAGTTAATTCCTTCAATTTTAGTTAGGGCTTTAGTTAGATTCCAAAATTCATGATTTGGTTGACGTAGTGATTGTAATTTATCGGACCAATGCTGATAAAGTAGGGGTTGTAGTCTTTGTCTTATACGTTTTTTAAGGTGATTCCAAATTGTTTTATATTGCGGATGTCTGGTTTGATGCTATCTACGACGTGCCCCAACGTTTTATGGATATGAGAATTTGTGTACGCAGATCTGCTAGTGTTATAGCCTATTTCTTCCAGTTTTTTATGCTGATTTTAAATATGTATATCTCTTCTAGATCTGAGGTCCACTTGAAATAGTGTTACTTGTTAGAACAATACCTGTCCAATCCAGAAACAACCTGTTCAGTCACGCTGAAGAATATGAGCAAAACAGACAAACAGGGATTCAAAAGCAGTACTCTATAAACAAAAGAACGTGTCGTTTTGATTCGAAATTTAAAAAAAAAAACGATCTTATCAACCCACTATGTTTTCACAAAATAATAAGAAATAAACTACCGAATATGACAATGACAGCCTACCCTACTGAACGTCATATAGGGGTGAAGATACACTTCAAGTAGAGACAAAGTAAAGATCACTTTATAAACGCTTTCAATGAATCGGACTTCGATTCTTCTGCCAACAATGAACATCTACAGTGAAAACAAGAACAGAATCACAAAAAGCAAAGACGACAACCACCTTCACATGTGACGTTCGATATATCTCAACAAGCTTGAAATTTGAAGATCTCAAAAAAGTATTTAATCCAAGAAAAAGTACCAATTACCAACGCGACGAGAATAAGTAATGCCAATGACCCGTTACTGTTAGTATGCTTATTCACAAAGAACCCAGCTTTAGTTAGCCATCACCGCTTGACACACGGCTTGACCATAGGTTATGGTATAAAGTAGAGGAATCTCGAACCTCTGCTAGACCTCTTCCATGCAGATTCTGTATGCAGTAGAAACTGAGACTCTAAATATTGAAAAGAAACTAAATGAAAAGATAAAGGAGTACACAGATACCATAGTGAAGTGGGTATCTGCCATGCTGACAACTACCTTCTGACACTTTTCACAAACTATACTCTGCTATTAACATGTCGTCTGAGGTAGGGGCGCAAGAGAATACCGGAGGTCGATTCGTCTCATTGACAGGCTAGGGTGAAGGGTCGGGTCCTCGCATTGTGCGCCATAGTAGTTACGCCCCTGGATACAACAAAACACAACCAATTCATTTACTACAGCGACTGCAACAAATAATAAATAACAAACAATTGTTCCACGGACTTGACGAGACAACATTCAACAACACATAAATTTGGCTGCTTGAGTTCTTCGGAGAGACCTCATGAAACAAGGATTCCATAATTGTTATATCCTGTCCGAAACAAAATCTTAATACGCAATACCAAACCTACTGTAGATATTCCTATAATAAAATTCCAAACAATGTAACGTACGTCGGCTCTTTCCAAGGGAAATTAAGTTTCCTATTCCTCTGCAATCAATCTTTATTAAACAAGTTATCCTTTAAGAATTTCCCTGAAATTATGGTAAAGAGGGAGGATAGTGAAGGAAGATAATATTGTATATGTTGTTGCTGTAGTGTTTATTGATCTTTATTCTAAGTCCAATCTATCACAAGGCAGTAGGATTCTATTGAGAAGGCCGTAATCTTGTGGACAAAAATTGAACGCCTGAGTTATTCAATTTTATGGAAATTCCGCCCCCTTTCTATATGGGGCGTGTTTCTATTCAAGGCAACATAGCATGTGCATATCTTTCTTGGCGATGAAAACGAAATAAGAGCAAGAAAGTTTTGTTACATTGCTCTCAATCCATAATCTTGGCAAATATTTAGATGAAGAAGTAATATGATTTTGAGCGAGATATTTTAATTTAAAATGCAAATTCTTGAGTTTGTGATGATGATGAGTGTTCTACCCGAACGCAGGGCAGGTTCTGACCTGAAGTTCCCTTGGCAAGGTGAACTGATGGTTTGTTATTTCCTTCCATCGTATGAAGATTACGTCCTAAGGACGGAACCTAAAATTTAACTTGGTTGCAAACCACTTGTGTTCCCACCAAAGAATCGAACCAAGAACCACTTCATTGTAAGGCAATGAGTATTATTTGTGCCTCTTAGTGAAGCTTTTTTTTCCTGTCGAAGTTATTGGATGCAAAGAAAAGTAGATATCGAACTTGTTTAACATCTTCGAAAGAAAGAACATTGTCAAAACCTGCTGAAATGTTCGATAAAATCTTCTTTCTTTCTGGAAACTGTGAATATGGCTAGCAGGGATTCCACCATGATTTTTAGTGTGTGAGGGTTACTGTAAAATCAAAACAGGGAGGGTATAAGCGGAGCTTCGCACGGTTTCTATCGATTTTAGACCGTAAAAATTTTAAAGTTGGGGTGCTCTCAAGGAATTGGAAGGCGGGAGTCTGGCTGAATCACTGTTGGCGAGGATTGACATCAAAGCTTTGATAGAATAATTCATTATTTACATCCATGATATCACCCACTGCTCTAAATACACCATCAGTTTTGTCGCTTAGGCCTATTATTTTCAATTGTTTTGATAAATCTATACCGTAAATATTTTTCACGCCAACTCACGCCTTGCCATAATTAATGTATTAAATTTACAACTTACATTGTACAGAATACCCAGGGGCGTGCTCTAAATAACTGAACAAAGGGCTCGCAAGTTCCTTCATAAGTCATTAAACGCCAAAAAGTATGTTCATTTTATTGATCTTTCCTCACGAACAATTTTAACAACGGGCTCGGAACAAATACAAATATTTAACAAAGGGCTCGCTCGCGCGACTCCCCGGCAGCACACCTCTGAGAATACCACAACACGAAACAACATATTGCCCGCGCCGCGCGAAAATGAAATTAAAACTGAGGGAGAAAGAGAGTTGTGTGCAAAGAGATTTTCATACGCAAACGACAAGAATCAATTTGTCTCGTTTGTAAGTATAAGCAAGCATTACATGTTTATATTTGTAAAGCTGACTGACCCATTCCATATCAACTCAGGAAGTTCAAATCTTTTGACATGACAAACTACAAACAAATGTCTATCATTTAAAAGAGAATGACTTTTTAGTTATTTAGTTGCTAAGTCAAAATCAGTACAGCATACTATGTTCTGAGCTTCAATGCTACATTGAATTTTAAGAAGAATATATATCGGTAGAATTTCATTTCAGGAACATAAAAAAATGCGGAACTCTTTAAGTTTCTATTAAAAGTTCATAGAAAATTAATTACACAAATCAATTAATTAGGACTTGACCGGTACATGCCCTGCCTCAATTGAGATGGAACATGTAAAGTAGAAATCTCAGCTCAGAGACTGTTCAGTCTTTCTACAAAAGTACACAACAATCGACCATAACTTCAACTTCTTCCCTGTTGCAACAGAAAATTTGGCTACCGTATATTTTCCTTAACAACTCTATGAAAGACTACTCTATCTTTAATACCTTTTATCTCTAAGGGCTGGTTTACACAGGGCGAGTAACAGGCCGAGTACTCGGGCGAGTTACTACTGGGCCCAGTACTTGCTCTGTGTAAACACATGGGGCAGTAGACAGTCAAGCTTGACAGCAAGTATTTGGGCAAGGCGAGTGGTTAGATTGAAAGCGTAGTACTCGGTCCAGTAGGAGGCGAGTGGATCAGCGCGTGTAGTTAGTGTTTTTTGTTTCTTCACAAGATGAAGGTTGATCGTCCTTCCTCGTTACTCGCCTCGAATGTGTTCAAACGTACTGGGATGAGCACTTATGTGTTGAAACGTACTCTAATAAGCAGTTACAAAGCGAGTCCTCATTCAAATACACTGAAAGCATTACTCAGCCCAGCACTCGCCCTATGTAAACCAGCCCTACGCGTACTCCTTGAATTTGGAGTTTTAACATGGCAAGCGATTAAGTCAGAAAATCCTTTTGTGATTTTAGAAAGATAAGATAACAGAGTAGAATACATTTCAAGTATTTAGAAGAAAAGTAGAGAGTACAAAATTAGGAACCCTGAAAAGAGTACATCTGGTAACCCTACTATTATGTAAAAGTGCAAATAAACCTATATTGTGTATAAATTATTGTTGTATAAACCTAACATACTAACTGTGGAAGTATGTTAATAATTTACAACAGATTACGTAAAAGAATCCTTGGCTGCACTTTAGATACTTCCCAGATCGTTAGAAAATTTCGACTTAACGTTAGGCTAGATTGTATTTGGTTAGCTAAACCAACATTTAGTTATTTTATAACCTCTTTAATTAGACTTGATGATCCAATTTGTGGTGTACTCTTGACCGATGTTACAAAATGATGTGGAAGGGGTAGGAAATTGCTTAATTTCAGGCACGTCTAGTGTTTGAACGGTGCATCCTAGAAGAAAAATGGAAATGACCTTTCTTGTAGGGAATTTTACATATGTTATTTTTTGTAATAAGACATTTTGATCTCAAATGCTTTTCAAGCGAGATATTTACCTAAAAACATGTTTTAGGCGCCATTCTTTTTCAATATGGCAGAGCGAGCTGTAGGTCACAAATTTAGTATATTACTTAGTACATAGAACTCTGCCATACTGCCGAGTTTCAAACCTCCAGTATTTTTTTTAGGTACGTCCATTTTTATCTCCATTGCTTGACCTACACTGCAATTGTATGCTTATTAAGACAAAATAACAGAAGAATGGTACGTGGTGGAAAATGTTCACATATATATCCGTGACGTGATTTAGCGATGTAGAGTTGTCAGCTCTACGATCTTGTGTAAAAAAAAAATCAAACATCCTCTGTCCATCCCTGAGCCGTGCTGATGTCATTCATCTTCAGCATCAGGATAGTAATGGTGAAGCTGCTTCCCTTCACCATGATTTCTTTTTCGGGATTTTATTCTCTTAGCCTTTGTAAGTTCCTCTACTTACTGCAAGGCAGCAGTACTAGTTTTGGTCTGCCTCGACATACTCCCGATAGCCACCATATCTGGTCGGCATTCTCCTATCCGCCATCTGGTGTGCACGAGGTGGAAAACAAGTAACTCCAACCTTAGATATGACGATTTAGTTTTGCATTTGATATTATGATGCATTTATGGTTGCACAATTTGATAAAACAAATTAAGCTAAGTAACTAGCATCTTTTTATAGAAAAGCACTGCTGCCAGTAAAACGTTAGCACATAGAAAAGAACCAGATAACACTTACTAGGGTTTTACAAAGCTTTAGTGCAAATACTCGTATTTGTATGTATTTTTTTAGAGCTTTAGTTTGAAACTGTAACGAATAGACTTGTTTGACGATTCGTTACAACAGGAAAAAGAACATTTTAGCAGAGAACTATTTTGATGCTGATTCTAGTGAATTTTTTATTAGCTAGCGAGCGAGAATATTAATTTTTTATTACTTAGAAAGCCAAAATACTTTTTGTCTATTTAAATGTTTTTAACTTTTGTGGAAATGCTTTAATGGAATTCGTTCCTACCTGAATTTAGACAGTTGTTTATTTTGAATGTTTTGCCTGAAACATTTTTGTTTAAAATGTATTACTTTCGTATTTTAAAAAAAAATCTTTAGAAGCTTTACAAAATATTGATAATTATTATTACATTCTTTTTATTTTTGTTTACTTTTTACGTGTTTGCGTTAACGCACAATATTATACTAAAAGATTAAAACGTTTGAACGATATTTTGTCGTTAAAATCAAAACATTTATGGTTTTGATGTAGCATGAAGGGAAGCTACTATTTGTTTTATTCCGCACACAAATTATATATGCGAATGCTATTTTGGCAATAGTTTCTGTCTTAAATATGATACTAAAAGAAAACGTGTTACAAACGTGCGCTGTTATACGAATCGGAATATTTTATCATTTTTCTGATGCAGAGAGTGACATCATATTTGGTATTTTGTAAAAAAAAACAATTATTACGAGTTTATCATTGTAATACGTTTCCCTGTTTGGCACATTATATGAAAAATATATTTTCATTAAAACGTTTCTCCAAAAGGTCTAACTTTGCCTGAATTTGCTTATTAAAACGATCAAAGAAGCAAAAATTTTGGAAATTTCAGATCTTCGGCTATAGAAAGATAAAATTTACCTCAATATTAAATGAGAACAATTTACAGAGCATTTCTGATCTTCTTACGATCTAGTTTAGTTCCCCTGGGCCCTAGTTTCTGTTGTTTTCATCAACTGCCAATAGTTACGTCACAGAAAGGACTTCGTTCCGAATTTAGTTTGACAATATAGAATGCACTCTGAATCGATAATTTACTCAGTTTAGCATTTTTTTTAAATATATAAATTTTATTTCACACCGAGAAGCTTTAGTTGAGTTAATAAAGCACTGTATTAGCAACCGGGAGGTCCTGGGGACGATCTCAGCGTCCAGCCATTTTGACGGCGATTTTTCCAGGGCTTCTGGTGAATAACACCAGGAAAAAGGCCGGGATGGTTGGTATTAAACCAGACCTGGCCCACAGCGTTTCTACATCCCCCCCGACACAATCCTAGCCTGAGTCTGTGATGTCTAAAGACTATAAATGAAATTCAAATTTAAATGTTCAAATATTAAAATAAGGACTTATTATAAAGGGATTTTAAAATGCCAGTTCTGAGGTTAGTTTAGTTTCACTACTAGGGATGTTTTGCTACCGAACGTTCATTAGAAAATCAATTCAAATTAAAAGTTTTATTATATCGATAATATTATTTTGAGTTTGTTTCTTCGACGTAAAAACAATAGAAACTCAGGTATTCAGAGTGACAATTTATTTCTTAAGTTATTCGTTTACACAACCTACAACTAACTCAATCACAAAGCTAAAATATAATGTTTCTTGGCGATTACATATTCCGGGAGTAGGGATATAGAAGATAACGGTATGACTTTGTAACTCCATCCCGCGCCTGAACAGCTTCAGTTTTAATTTGTTTTTTATTTCTTTCACGACCTTTGCTCCAATTTTTTTTACTATGTTTGTTTATAAGTTGTTTTTCTTCGGGGTTGGAATCGTTTTCGAATTCTACTCCCAGAATTTGGTTTCGGTTTTAATTGTAATTAATTTTCTCTTTTCTTTCAGAACTTTCGGTTTCGGTTTCTGTTTCTAAAGATATACTGTTTGTTTCAGATGGTTTGTTTCTTTAACAAAGTTTGTTTCATTTTCTGGAATATTTTAGTTTATTGGTGGTTTCATTTATTATATGTGCTTACAATGCTGCGGTATTGAACTCTCAGGTTCAGCTATGGTACTATAACGAATCATCTCTGGAGTATTTATTATATACTTAAAAACAAAAACCCTATTTCGTTTGAGCCAATTTGTATTAGCTTTTTACTTCAATACTTGTGGCTTCGTCCAAAGTAAATGAGGGGATAAAGCTACTTATTTTAAAAAAATAACGAATCGTCCATATCCAATCCGGACTTGTTTGAATTCGTCCACCTGAGTGACGCCAGTGTTGTCAGCATTGCGCGCCACCTGGCCACAAACAGGCGTATTAGGGGCTTTTTAGACCGAGTGGGCGTCACGTCTTTATTCACGTGACTTCCCAGTTTGCCTCACGACGTTGGTTGGACACCAAAAAAGTGGAGTGTTCCATCCGGGAATTGAACCAAGGACTAGAGAGTATAATCCTTGATTGAACCAGGGACCACGCGGATATGAATCCAACGCTCTAACCACTAGACTATAGAGCTCCGCTAAAGGGTACATTATTCGGACATTTTCAGTATTTTAATCAAAGTTCCAAACGCGATTTCTCCCAGGGTATTAAGTGAAATTCCAAAATATAATATTTTTGTGAATTGAAACAAAAGACGTGATAGACCCTTAGTTCTATCTAAGTACAATGTGTCAAAGAATGTGCATCACGTGTATATGTATCACAATAATTTGTCCGAATCAAAACTAAAATTTGACGTATTTCGGAAGCACCTACGTACTTAAATGTCTAAAGACCTTCACAAGTTCGCAGTCTAGCAACTTTTGTAATTAAAACTACGAAACACAGATGTCCGCACAGCTGTTACAATTGTCGTAGAGCGACAAAATGAACCAATGTGTTCCATTTTCAGAGCGTCTGTCGTTGATAACAGCGATTTCTTTCAAGATCCATGTTGTCAAGCCTGTAGACCAGGGTTTCTCAACCAGGGGCGCGATATCCAGGGGGTCGCGGCATGTGTGCAAGAGGGTCGCCAGGGGAGGTGAGAAATAAATTTAACCAAGATTTTGTAGGTTAATACTAACAACTTTCAAACAAAGTATTTTATTTTGCTTGCTGTTTTTGTCATTACTAAAGATAATGTAGTTTGTTCATTACGTTTTGGATAATATAATTAGGATATTTATTATAAAATATGGGAAATAAATTGTCATGTTTTGAAATGAAAAGCAAATATTAACCAAAATAAAATAATTGTTGGTCGCCGGCTAGAAAGGGTGGTAAAATGGGTGCTGTGGGATGAGAAAAGGTTGAGAAACGCCGCTGCACTTTAACCTTAGTCTTCCCTTTGTTCACTGAGTTGGTGGAACGTGAATTTCCTTGTCTGCGATGGAATTCACGGAAGAAGTTGATGTAGAGATGTACAGTACGTTCAGAAGTGAAAAATGGCTCCGTTTTCTTGTACTTTTAAACAATGACGACGCCATGATAACAAATCAGGGAAGTTGCATTAAAAACGTCGGGTGGTGACTTAAGTTTATGGCATATAAGACTGGGGATCCGAATATGGCCTACCTTAACTTTGTTGATATTTTTTCGCTAAGAAAGACTATTTATTCGTGCGAATTGACTGAACCATCAAGTTGGGAGAATATTCGGACTAATGGAAAAGAAATCTGCTTCGATTTATAGAAATGACGTATAAAAATGTAATAAAATGTTGCCAGTGGGCCATATTGGGAACATGGTGTTGCCCAATATGGCCCTCTATAGAAAATAAGACCGTATGGCAAAAGTGATGTGTAATCTTTCTGTACTACACATATATGTTACAAACTGAGAGATATACATTACAAGCATACATAATTTATATGACTGCAAAACCAAGAATACAAAATGTCAAAATATGTAAACAAATAAAGGTGAATATACAAGAAGAAAAATATGAGTAAACAATAAAAAGTGTAACACAAACGAGGAAGTTTAGAACATCGTGTCTCACATGAGGGACAAAGAAATTGTTCGGGAGCTTTAGCGATGATTCCAACACATTATTCATGAACGTATTTGCGCTACGACACGCAAAGATGTATACCTGCAATTTTGTCTGCCTGACAAAGGTAACAAAACCAAGATTCACAAGACTTGGAGCAACTGAGTATCGGTTCTTCAGGACTATTAGAAGCAGGTCATTTTAAACGTGATTACACTTGCTTTGTATTGGTTTTAGTCTTCTTATTTTTTGTATTGAAATTGATAGCTTCCTTATTACTTTTAATTATCTTCGTTTCAAATACCTTATTCTTTCATTGTAAACAGTTATGACTGCATTTTGCCTAATATGGCAGTTGGCCATATTGCGCACTATTGACCTCTTTACTCATTCTGGGGCCTGCTAGTTACACAATGCAATACATTGCGTCACACACATGTTATGTTCACGTAATCTCACATAGCTAGATTATCCATGCATTATACTAATTAGGGTTTCAACAGTAGATACTAAAACAAAACATTACTTACTTTGTTAAAATTACAGCAAAATATTTTCTTGCTCAATATGCCACTTCAACTGGAGCTGCTGCCGCTCATGCCACTCGCAAACAAATGAGTCGCGCAAAAATCCTTCCTCTTGTCATGTGGATATAATTTACGGTGACATCTAGTAGCACCAATGGAAAGCTTCAGAGATCTGGAGAGTGGGCCATATTGGGGACCCGGGCCATAATTGGTACACTTACTTATATGAAATAAACAGTACTGATAAAACTGGGGGACTAAGGTAGATTTCTGGGGCTTGAACTCTCCCTGCAGCCCCCATACCTGCATCTAAAACTATTGTGATAGTACAATTAAAGATACATTGTTGGAAGAACTACCTAAATGCGAGTATCGAGTAAGCTGACATAAAGAGGAATGAAAGAAAAAGGTAAAAAATGTGAATTTAAATTTATATTTTTATAATTTATCTACTTTCTTCTTCTTCTTCTTCTTGAGAAAAGCGGTTTTCGACAGTTTTTGATTTTGCAGACTCCCGCCGCCCCCTTCATTAAGAAGTTGGTACTTTTGAATTGGATTTATTTATGACATTTAAGCATCTATGGCTCAGACGGGGATCGAGTAGGGGAAAGAATGCTGGAAGGTGTCGACCATAGCCTAAGTTGAAAGTACCATCCAGGCATTTGCCTTGTATCACTGAAGAAAATTCTGGAAAACCTTAGTAAGGATGTTCGGCTTCTTGTATCGAACCCAAGACCTCTCGAATACGAAGCCGACGCTCTACCGATGTAACTATGACTGCTTGTTATGATACTGTTGAAAGTCGAAAACTAAAATAATAATAATAATAATTTTGGTTTTGTGTTCTATTATGTGATGTCTCACAATGTTCAATAGTTCATAAACTGTTTGGACAGACAGTCTATAACTCAAATACTTTTTTGTTTTGTTTTTGTAAAAAAAAAACGTATTTTAACACTTCCATAATGTAGGTCTATATTTGACATTTTACTAATAAACTTCTTTATCGGATATTGTTTAGGTTTTATGTTCGAATATCTTCTGAATTATAAATGGATGAACAGAGCATTGTTTTCTCGATGTATCTTTTGTCTTTTCCTGATAACCAACGCATTAATGCATGTTTTCTGAGTTAGATTCATGATGAAATAGCTACAAAAGTAGTGGGTGAAACCAACTGATGTCACTAGCAAATTTTGCTATATTAGTTAATGAGTCAACAGTCGTGAGTCTGCGGTCGGCCTAAATCAAGTATAGTCTCTAATAGCATCAGAAACTCTTAAGTCTAACAATTGCCGCAAATCTCGGCAGAATGAATTTATAAAGAGCGAGAGGGAGAGACGCGCTGTGAAAGAAAGCTTGTACAACTTTGAGATGGCAAACTGACAAGAAAGAGAGAGAGATAGAACAGTTTCTTTGTTAACGTACAGATGGCAATATTTGACGAAGTATTCAGGTGAGAAATAGTACGGGATTTCAACATGTTTATGTGTCTGGAACTTATCAGTGTGTCAATGGTTTATCATGTTTCCTAACATGACGGACGAAAATTTAGTGAAATAACTCGTTAGTCTTATACAATTATTCTTCTGTTCTATAAGCCATATGTTGTAAAAGAATTTTCATTGGTAAAAATTCCTTTTAAGTGGCACATTTGAATTTATTCTATATCAACCATAGTTTTTTTTTCCTTCAGCAAGCAAACATGTACGTTTTAGCCGTGCCACACTAATCGCTAACTTTATTTATATTTATTCTTCTCAGGTGGAAAGGCAACTCTCCTTCTGGTGTTTTGAGGATAGAAACAATCATTTTCTCTGGATTTGAATTAGAATCTGTGAGTCCTGTTCTGGATCAGGCTGGAGAAACAATGGACATACATTATGGTTCAAGAACGGAAAAAGTATGGTTCGTTTTGAGCAATGTAAGTACAATTCCACACGTTCATATATATATATATATACTATCTCACACTTTATTTGTTTATGTTTCATATGCGAGGCGTGACTGATATAATTATTGTACTCATAACTTTCGTGGTAGGCAGCTTGGATTCATGTGTAAACGTAATGCATAGTATAATGTTTTGTTCTACTAAAAGTATCGACCTATTTTCTTTTTTTTTTTAACGGAGTGTCATCACTGTTACTCCAAATATACGTCATCCAAGCGACAAATGCACAGTAAGCGAAAACGCAAATCTAGCTAAAAAAAAAAAGTTTTTTTTCTCACTTTTTAGTTTTGAAGTTTTGTGCTTTAAAATATCGTTGTAAATATCCAAGGCGACAACGCCTTGCAAAGAAAACATACAGTACTTCCAACTTTTTTTTTTTTTGTCAACCTATTGTGGTTATTTTAGGGAAAGTTCAAGCTACTGTGCATATTGACGCGCGGCAGTGATGTTACGTGACACTCAGATGCAGACCGGGTTTCCGCCAGGATTTTCAGTTTTGGGGAGAGTAAAGTCAAAATTGGGAGGGCGTAAGTGAATTTTTGTACGGTTTTTATCGACTTTTCACAGCAAAAATTTTAAATTAGGGGAGGGTTAAGTTTCGATGTGTATTCTGATGAGATTTGTGTGTGTTTGTGTGAGTGAGTGAAACGGTTAAGTGTTTTCTGTCGAATTTCAACAAACGGTGGAAACAAAGCTGTAGGAGACGTGTGTGGCTCTTTTGTGACAAAATATGAGGAGTTACTTCAAAGAACTCTGCCTCAAAGTGAAGAAATACGTAGTTCCCAGTGCAACGAATACATGATCCTTCAACATCGAGAGGAAGATCGACAAAGCCATTTGCAGTATGTGTCAGACAGGGACAAACATGTGAACATTCGTGAATTTGTAACATTGTACTCAGAAGAGAAAATTGTTTTCACAGTCCGGCATTCACTTCGCTTTTCAAAAAGATGAGATGTTACACAATTATGAAGGAGATCAGATCCAGATATCTCTTAGATTACCACCCGTACACAGTGGAAGAAGTGCTTGCGTTTTTTGTCAAGAATCAGCTGTCAAAAACGCAATAGATATCCACAAGAAGGTGGTTAATTAACAAAAAAAACTAATATATTTCCTTCTTATGATGCAGTTAAGAAAGAAAAATTTGAATGTTATTCCAACTGCAAACGTCAGAGATCAAATTTTAAACCCTACTCAATCACACGATTTATCGAGTTGCCCTAGTCCAAAAGGATGTCTTGAAAGGAAACGTAATAAGTAGTGATTGATTACACATGCTTTTCAAAGGGGTCCAGTTGGTAGCAATGGAAAAAATAAGTATAAACAACGTTTCGAACCATCTGACTTCCATAGCTATGTTTTAATATTTGTAATCGCATTGGTGACCTTACTGCTATACAAAACACAAACGTATAATATTGTGTCAAAATCCTCGGCCGCCTTCGACATTTTGTCGGCCAATCAAATTAATTATGGAATGAAAGCAGAGGTTCTAATTAGAAGAGAAACTGAACGTGTAAAGAATCAAACTAAATCACTGGTACCCCAAGAATCATCATAAATAAGAAGGAATTCAAGTGTGCACCAGATCAACAGCCATGCGATACCAGCGATAAAAGTGAGATGGATTTCAGTGGTACTGATAGTTCGGGTGATTCGTAATAGATGCCGTTCCTTTACACGTATATATACGTTGTGTAGTAAATCATTGCGTTTAGTGACATTAAATTTTAATTAGTTAAACTATTAAAACATTTGTGGTTGAATTAGAGATACAGTACTTGATGGCTATCACCTTATATCATAAGTGACATTCCCTACTGTTAATTCCAATGTAGTATTTATATATGTCTATTTATATCTATATAT
>JAGDQP010038491.1:0-10327 GCA_022664845.1 Lepisma saccharinum
GCGTAGGCTAGTCGGTAGCGCGCTCGACTTCAGTGCGAGCGGTCCCGGGTTCGATTCCCGGTGGGGGCTCAAAAAATTTCGGTGTTGACCCAGCATCGTGAGGACAATTGGGGAGTGGCGATCACAGTGAGAGCTTCGGCCCTCCTCTCCCAACCCGTCTGGTCAGCGTGGGAGCAGTAGACCAACTCCTCCCTTCGGGGAGAGGCCTCATCCACTAGTGGATTGAATATGGCTGTGATTTATTATTTATTATATATATATATATATATATATATATATATATATATATATTTGTTTTCTTTTACATAAATTATAACACAAGGAAGAGATATGGTGGAAATTGCGAAGGGTCAGTAGTTTGGGACTTTGGGGTGGGCAAGAGGTTGGCGCGCTCGCATCCTGTGCACGCGGTCATGGGTTCAATTTTCACCGGGGTCCACTCTGAACGGCGTGATTTGAATTCCACTTTACCAAGAACTATAGATCCCCGTTTTTAGAAGCTCACCAACTCGTTTAGGACATTAGTATCACTTTAGTCAGTCCGGGAAATAGCCTGTGTTTTTATTAGAATATATATTATTTTAATTACTGAATGACGATGTGTTTTGCTCCTGGTTGGAAATCAGGATACGATAAAAAAAAAAAACCAATAATAGGTTGTTTTTCAGGACAATTGAGAACGAGCTTTCCAATTGGTCTAAAGCGATACCACGAAAAGATATTAATATTCTAACAAAATAAGGTTTTGTGATTTGCATTTCAGCGAGGAATTATAGAAACAGTGATAAGTTAACAAACAAGGCTATTGTCAAGTCTGTCGAAGCAGCAGACGAAAATGAAAGATTATAATTAAGGATTGCAACTCAGAATACAAACATTAAGAAAGTCACCAGAATTGGATACTTTTGCTGAGTTTAATACTAGAGAGAAGTAATTTTTGTTTTTATAACTTGCCGGGGTATATTCTAAAATGTTCTACTAACTTTGTTTTTCAATTTTACGTCATAAAATCGTAGTTTTTTCAAGTGGTTCAATGCTTTAAAATACTTAATTATGGCTGAAATTAAAACGTTGTAGCTCAGGGAGTAGCATTTTGCTTTTTAACTGGGCCAGTCCAAAGTATTTTCGTAATATTTCTACAAACTGAGAGAAAAGTTCCGTAAAAGTTGTGTTCTGAATGTGAAATGTAGAGGGATATTTTTTTGAACGTTTAAACAGTAGGTAATAACATAGTGATACTGCCTGTCCAAGTAGGGTGCAACGTAGGACATATAAAATTGTATAATTCCGAAATTGATTCTTCTTTATTATAAGTGTTGATTTTTCTTCCCAATGAAAGATATTTAAAGAGTCCTCCAAAACTTCAAAAATCTTCAGTCAATATGAAAACTTCTTTTAAAAAAAATTACGGACAATAACCTTTGGTGAGTGTACAATCTATTTTTACACACCTAAGTGTATAGTTTAGTTGATTAACATATTTGTAAGTAACTATGTTGAAAAATTTGATCATTTTATTTACAAATTACCTCCTCAATTACATAGACAAGTAGCGGAGTATGTCTTAATTCACAGCCCAATTCTACAGAAGCGCCGCGCAGCGGCAATTCTTTGCAAAGTACGAAGTCAGCACACTATTTAATTTCTATTCGCTTTGATACTGGCATGGAAAGTGTGTTTTATGTTAATGTCTTTCTGAATTGATTGTAATTATACAAAAGAAAATAAGCTATAATATTTTCTCCTGTGATATATAAACAACAATGTAGAATTTATCAATTTAACCTGTAATTAATAAATAAATATCATAAGCAGATAAATAAATAAATAAAACTTTTTCTTTTTGTCTACGGATGAATGACAGGAAGATTTCTGAAACGAACAACAGAGGGCAGTAAGTATGCAAATTTCCCAACCAATAGTAACAGAGTGAAAAATAAGGATTTTAAAAGCAGTTGTACTTAGGATAACACCAGAATATGAAGATAATAACTGTATCTTGCTTAAAGTTCCAATTTGTATATATTGTTTGAGTTATTTTGTGTTAATCCACAGATAGTGATGAAACATATTATGTATGTGTTGGTTATATGTGAAATAAAAATAGTAAAATTACAAACTTAATTTCTTGTTTTCTTTCAGGCCTAAGAATTTGCGTATAAAGTTTAAATCACATAGCAACTTGCACAATAATTCGAAATCAACTGTTACGTCTTGTTTTCAGTGAAAACACTGTTATTCAGAATTCAGGCGTATTTTCTTACAAGACAATATTGTGTATTACTTTTTACCCTTTACTTTTCTTGCAAATTTCACCAATGTGGGAGTACTAATCATTATAGAAGAAGACCAATAAAAAAATCTGCAAAAATAAAGACTGTAAATCTTTTTGGACTTTCTGATGAAAATTTTTTTTCCCATTACTCAAGCATAATCAATGAAAAACGAGCAGCGCACACCGCAAAAAGCTTTGTATCTGTTATTAGTTAGAAGAAAACAGAATGCTTTCACTCACGCTTTGTACCTGAAATCATAAAGAAAAAGAAAAACATAATCCATCGACTGATGTTTGTCGACATTCCATGAGAGATGATGTTCGAGAGAAAGAGAAGAAACCTTTCCATTCATAGGTTTTTATCTGCAAAGCCACACTTTATAATCATACACGCGGTAAGATTTGTTGCTGCGGTTTTTGTGTTATTTCTTTTTTTTTTCTCTTTTCCCCCTTTCCCGTATAGCTTTTACGCGATGTGTGCCCATAAGGAGAGAAAATATTTTATTATTATTATCATCATCATCATTGTCGAAAGAGGTCAACCAAATATATATATTTTTTTTGGTTTCGCCATTGACTGCTCCATCTCTTGGCTTCATAACAATAATTTTGTAAAAGAATTCTTGGGAAAGATTTGGCTTTTTACATTTCATTTTCATTTCTCTCTATGTACCAGAAAAACCACGGACTTGCAACAAATGTTGACACTAATGATAAATACACATAGTTGAAGAAATAGAATATATCATTTCTAAAAGAGAAAGGATTGCGCCCCTTCCCCGCTCCTCTCAAATACTACGCGTGAATGTTATAATCCTGGCATATGTTGACATTTTTTTTTTTTTTTTGTTAGTTCTGAGATTGTGTTGGTAGTAACCTGTCATATACTAGATTGAAGTCCGGAGTTCGGTTCCTGAACGGATATATTTTTTTTCAATCTTACACACTAAATCAGCAGAGCGGAAATTTTGTTATTTTTTTAAAAAAATAGAAAGTGTTCTCTTCAACAAATATTTCTTCAATCGTAATATTCTCGCCTTGGATAGCAAATGTGATTTTTTGAGATGGGATTCCGATGTTTTACGGATGTCCTTCAAGACTAAAAAAAATAGTGATTTCTCATCCTTACAGAGTGGTTCTCAATGCATCATGAGTACTAGTCAACTTTGCTGTCCAGCTTTTGTTACCGAGAAAGTTATCGAAAGACGAAACTCTACTGTGACGTTAATCGCGTTTAGTTGAAAAATGACAACAGAATATCTGATCACTTTTCTCAGTGAAATCAATATACCAGAAGCCGTGACGAGGAAGATATATATACAATAGTCATCCTTGAATGTGGTTCTCAAGTACCAGACGAGAGGATCAAGACCTTTCCCAGGCACTGGCTCACACCTGTCCGGCTAGCGTAGGCGATAGAGCGTTGCAATGCTAGTCGGGCTGCCCTGATTCAATTCCCGCAGAGGTGAAGTTTTATTCTCTCTTTTTTTTTTCATTCCGATGATCTACGATTGGAAATTTATCTGAATAAGGATACATTCCTATCAGAAAGATCTACCATAGATCACAACTTTCTTTCTGGGTCAAAATTTTTCATCTTTTCTTTGACGAAAATTCGCTCTAAAAGAGTGGTCCCTCTTTCCGCTATAGTACACAAAATATTAAGCTCTTCTGGATTTCGTGTTCGTAGTCTACTTAGTTTCGAAGCAAATACTGCTCTTATTTGATTTAAAATTGAGTGAGCATACAGGATGTCCCCAAGACAGATGTATTTTCTAGATCCCTTGATAATGTAGCTATAGCAGAAGGGACTTTATACTCCCGCTCATGGTGTCCGTCCATGTCCAGAAATTAAATCTCAGGAACTACAAAGCGTAGAGGGATGCTTGATGTGCCATTGCAAAGGTCTTGACTAGTTCAGATCCACCGCAACTCTTCCTTGGTGCAGTACCTCTGTTACTAACCATTAAAAATCAATAGTTCAAATTGCTTCCATTCAGTTAAACCTAGCTGCGCCAAACTTGGCGTAAACATTATTCCACACAATAGAAAAGTACTGTGGGTTTTACCGTATATAAACACTGAAGTTGTCTGTGTTGCGAACTAATTTTATTTAAAAAAAAATAATGATTGTATGGCTATCAAGGGACGGCTTCGCGATTGTAAAAGAGTCGAAGCTCTACCTTGTCTTTAGTTACATTTGATTTTTCCTAACTGTAGAAATGAAACACGCAGACAAGAAACAAAACCTTCCAGAAAAAAAAAAATATAAGAACATATGTAAAAAATAAAACTTTCAAAATTCATGATTTTACCTAGAGACACACGGAATTCAAATAGAAAATATTTTCTTTTAGCTACTCGGACATCCCCAATAGTGTACTTCTTTAAAATGAATGTTCTGCTTTTTAAGGTTATAAGTAAAAAAAACAGTCCTGTTCGTTGCTTGAAACGTAGTCAGTTCCAACAAGTTCATTTTCTTACCACCAGAGAGCAGAATGTTAAAAAACAGCAGAGTCTCCTGGTGTAAATTTTGAGAACTTGTTGAATAGTTTCCAAACGAACAGATTAAACTATTATTTTTAGTAATTAATTATAATTTTACCAATTATATGACTTTAAATAAAAGTATGAGGGCTCATAATAAATATGACTTATGAATGTGTCTTAGAGAAATTCATCACCGTTCTTAAATTTGTTAAAACACTGTTACGTACTTCTCACATTTACCATATCCCTACCGAATGACTAAGATATTTTTTTTCTGGCTAAAAAAAAAGGGAAACGTATTGTATTATTTAAGGTTAAGTCTACCGCAAGTGTAATCCCTTTGTTTTTTGAGCCAAAATAACTGCAAAATTATTTCTTTATTCTACTGAAGAAAAAAAGAAGTTTTGGATGTTTCCTTTCAAAGGTTACCAATTCTTGTTTTAGTTCATTCAGGCAGCTATGGCCTAAACTCGTCACCACTTTGAGTGATGAGGTTTGTTCGCGAGCACTTTTCCAGGCTCAACCCATATACTCACAAAATACTATAATATAAAGTGGCTCTCGTCAATTTCACAAGCTGAATGCCAGATGAGTCCCTCTACGAAAGTTGCTGTCTTCTCCATTCCTTTCACAGAAAGAGTATTCGCCAAAAGATGTCATCCCTCAGATAATATGTTAACGGGTTTTAGTTCTAGCTGCCTGATCAGCGCATAAATTATATATATTTAATAATTTGGATTTGAAATGTACTTTATATCCTTTAGGCATTAACCCTATACCAGGCAAGCTCACGACAAGGCAGATTTTCACTTGTGTAGTAACGATTGATGGATTAAATTTGATTAAAGTTTGAAATGTACTTACTAAGTTGATGTTATGTTGCAAATTTGATTCAAGCTGGACGTAGACAATTCTGTAGATAAAATTAGCCGCTAGTGTTATGGCAAGCTTGTTTCATGTTTGTCTCAAGCTTGATATAGTAAGCTTGCAGTAATCTTATCATGTGCCAAGTAGTAAGTATGATGCAATCCTGACTAGGACTTTCAGACTTGCCATGGCAAGGTTCATGTAAACTTTCATTTGATATGAAAAGCTTATTCTGGTATCGGGGCCTGCTTCAGGCGGGGGAAGGGGGAAAATTTACAGAAAGGAGCCGACCAAGAGCGAAGTCGGAAACACAATCCCGGCATTTGCCTAGCCGGATCAGGAAAAACTTTGGAAAAAGCTCAGACAGGATGATCGGCCGCTGGTATCGAGCACTAAACCTCACGAATGCAAAGTCAATGGTATGCTAACCAGTGCTGCAGTCCCAGAATTTTCACAGAGAATACGCTGAGAATCTCTTAGTTTAAATATCTTTAAACAGAGGCTACAATGAAAAAATTAAAATGGCTGTGTTAATTCAATGTTTTTCGGTGTCCGAGGTGATTTATTGCGGTGAGTCAACACATTGGAATCGTTGTGAATGCTGATTCGACGGAGGATGTCATACTGGCACAACCATTGTCTTGAATCGACGAAATTAACACGTTTGTTGTAACACAAAAAGTAGTGGTCACTCTGGGACACCAAAAAATCTTAAATTAACACCTCTATTTTATGCTGTGTAGATGGTATACGCATCTTGACAGAAGGTATATGCTAATGAGTAAGGTTAATCAGAGGGTATACGACGTATACCTCCGTATACCCTTGACTAAAGCAGTAATGCTAACTGACATATGGTCTCTCGATTATTTTTTAAAAAATAATTTTTATCAATAAAAGTTAAAGTTTTTAATAAATGTTTGGTACAAATTTTAGGACAGGGTAACCAGAAATTCCAATACACGATGTGGTGAAATTACTTCTAGCCAGGGAACCTGTAGTTTCCGGGCAGAACAATGAATACCCAGACAGGCGAAAATATTTTATTATATTTTGTTTTGACAGAGGTGTACGGATATGTTTCTAAAACAAAACAAAAAGGACGTTTGCCCTGAAGATATTTTTTACGTGATGTTATACATAATAATGTAAGGACGTTCCGGCGAAAGAATATTTCATTTATCTTCTTCTCTTCTTTTAATTACATTGGTAGAGTGGAGATTTCCGGGGAGAGGGGGAGGGGCAAGGATGGAAGAAATATTTGCAGTCCGGGGCCCATCTCACGTCCAGTCGCCACGTGAGCTGAAAGCCAAATGGGAAAAGGAAATGTTTTTGATAGATTCCCTCTTTCTGATGAGAGTTTCGAAGGAGGGAGTGACGTAGGGCTTTTTTTTCTGCAGGTGTATCATACCTTGGAATTGCTGACAGGATTCAAGTCCTCCACAGTGTTGCCAAGTAATGTAATTTATTTGTTGTAAATATGAAAATTCAGTTCTAAATTTTCTGTTGCTATCAAAATTTGTAACTTAATTACATTATTAAATTTTAGTCAGAATTACTGGTTTATCTACACTGTAAAAAATTATATCTCAAGCTTAATTTCCAATTGTGAATGTAAAAAATATTGTGGAACAAATATTGATCTTTCAATAAAACCCTTGTGGAAAAATGTTGAGATTGAAAGATGTTTTCGCCTCCACCCTTCCTCCATGAAGAGATACCAGATTCGCCATTTTGAATCATGATGCTGCTCTGAATGATATAAACATGTCAGTTAAAATCTTAATTATCGCTAAATTTATTCGATTTTGAATTTTTATTAATGGATTGTAGGCATCTATGGCTTAGGCCGAGATAGGGCAGGGAAAATGTCGAGGAAAGGAGTCGACTATGGCCTAAATTGAAAGTTCCACCCTGCCATTTGCCTTGTGTAACTGAGGAGAACTCCTGGAAAACTTCAGTCAGGATGGACGATCGGTGGTATCGAATCTAGAAACTTCTGAATGCGATACCAGCGCTCTACCAACTGAGCCACGGCGTCTCCGTGTTAAATTCATTACAATCAGTTAATTGAACAACAAAGTTAAAAAATATTGTAATATTCCAGATGTTTTATTTCCACACTTCCCAAGTTTCACACAACATTCAGTCGCACACCTTTGCCGTATTTTCCCAGGAACGTCCTCTTCATTGTTGATTCGCCATGACAAACTGTACTTGATACTTTGACGTGCTGCCACCCACTTATGACGTCCATGGCTGTCTCACTGCAGATTCAAACGCCTTTAAGTACGACCTTGAAAATACCCAGTAGAGCATTCAGACGACGCGTACCTGGAAAGAGAAATAGAGCCAGTCGTGAAACGTTTCAACGCCCCTCGTATTTTCATTACAGAATGACTAAGCATGGACCGTGTGGAAGTTGTATGTGTTATTTCCCCATTACATAGACCTTTTCACGACTCCTGAATCCTGACATTTTTTTCCGGCTTAAGGCGCCATTACACTGTCGAGCTTGTTCGTCGAGTAACCTTGGGAGAGCATGCTGATCAACAAGGTCGGCAGAATAATAGCACCTTTAATCATGTGTAACTGTCAGCGTAGCAAATGAAGCAGCAGAGGGCGGGCGGGATTAGTTAAAACAATTTCTGGAATATTTTCGCTACGCATAAAAATAAAACAAACTCGATGTTTCTTAAATATTTCCTAGAATTTCGTAAACTGTTGAGAAACAAAAGGAGTCAGAAGGGACGGTTTCTATCTTACGAAGACATTTGCCGCGGATCGGAATGGGTATAAGAGAAGAAAGAAGGTGAAACAAGAAGACAGAAAAAGACAAGAATGCCTTCTAAATCGAGTCACTCCAATCTTGATGGGACTTCATCGCAGTGGGACGATAGCGGAAGTACAACGAAAAAAAAAATGCAAGAATGTGTCAATTTTAACAAACCTCTTCGCACATCTGCTGGATCCAACAATCTTGACTTAAGGTTGGAATAGGCCAGTTATAAGAAACAGATAGAGTGTTGATCCAAGAAGGTCGTTTCATGTTTGTTTACGTATTGCAAATCAATATTACAGTCTGGCAAGCTGGAAGCAAGTGAGTGAAAACCTTGTCGCAAGCTAGCATGCTATCTGGGGATTGTTTACGTCGAAAGATATAATTTAAGGACCTAAGGGGAAACGAGGAAGATTTACTTTATGCTAAGTCTGTCATATCTCTGAGGGATGATGTCCGTCGGCGAGCACTCTTCCATGATGAGGAAATTAGCAACCAGGACTTTAGTTCAGGCCGTATTCATCTCGGTGAAGTTGAGGAAGACCCTGGAATATCTTAAAATGCCCGACAGTATGGTTTAAACTATAGCAAGGTATCAATAATATCGCAGTACCATGCCAAATACCGCATCCAAAAGTCCACAACATTCACCGATGGACCACTGGTGGCTCAGTGGGATGAAGAGAAACTCTGGTAGACCATTGACTATATTTAATGATGATAATTAAGAAGATTCAGTTACTTTGTGCTCGTCTAATTAATGATAACACTGAATTGCAAAGCGGAAACATTTTTGCACGTATCAAAAAAAAAAGTATTTATGATCTTACATTTTGGCAATACTGTCTTTCTCATCTGATGTCCGGCTAGAGTAAACTGGTTCAGCAACTTCTTTCAGAGAGCAACAATATTCCTTGATCATCTTCTTCATCCTCTGGTTGTTGTTTTTTTTTTGTTCTTCTTGTTTGGCTGAGGGTGGATGGGTGTATCCTGCAACACTGATATTGAGCTTCCGTGTGGGCGCGAAGGAAGAAGTTCCTTCTTTCGAGGCCGGTCACTCACATTTTCAACTTTGGTGTGTCGTGTGCGTAAATAAATTTTGAAGGAGAGAAATAAACACGACCAAGACCTTGAACGTAATCTTCTTCTGCCAATGGCATACAAAAAAAAAAAACTAGAATGAAAAACAAAACAAAAGAGAAGCACTATGAGATTTAAAAAAAAAAAAACATAAGTTATATTTGCATTTTGATGCAAAAATCGTGAAATACGCCCATTTTGACCATGACTTACAAGAGCAATACTGTCTAGTGTTCTTGAAGATTGGCGTTTTCTGTAAATGTTGAATATTAAACATTTTCTTGAAGCAGACAGATCCAGACAGCGATGATCTAAGCAGAAAATTGGATTTCTTTTGTCTTGAACTGGTTCTCTGATGCACCAGACGCACATAATACCACTTTCAACAATGTAACTTGTTCCGCAAAGGAAATACAGTAATAGTAAACAGCTGCCAGTGGGGGGGCTCGTGCCCTCAATTTTGCTGATGTGCAGAATGGGACAACGTTGTTATGTTGATTGTTATTGGTTACGATCATGATGATGATGATGATGGGTGTTGTGGTTGGAGAAAGGTCTCTGTAACCATAAAAGTCTATGGTCAGGTTCAATCTATGGTAGTTAGCCATTATCTTCCATCATATGATCCTAAATATCCGTTAAAAGAGGGCTTCAAACCATTTGTGTTCGCAGCGAGCATTACCAGTTACAACAACCCATTTCTTCTTCTTTCTTCATTTTATTTCTTCTTCTTCTTCTTCTTCTTCTTTATTATTATTATTATTATTATTATTATTATTATTATTATTATTATTATTATTATTATTATTATTATTATTATTATTATTATTATTATT
>JAGDQP010038494.1:0-18140 GCA_022664845.1 Lepisma saccharinum
GGCCATAGGGCATTTTATGATAGGGAAAAGGATTTTCGGTTTTAGAATCAATGTAAGAAAATATGTCCAAAAGGAAAATGTATAACAAATTTACCTAATTATGTTCAGATGTATCATCCCTTCGAAATGGTCAGTCATAGTCATAGTAAGCAACTGTTTCCAGTTCTAAAATTACCGTAATAATATGCTCCTAAAATGTTTATTTCCCTACAACTAATTTAGGCAGACAAATGTACATTGTATTGTCTAAAGGGGTAGGAAATATTTAACTATTACCCAAGCATATTAAATATCGCGTCCAATGGTGACCAGCTTAGAAGGATTAGTGTCAAGGATACAATTTAGTTTCTCCTGTCGAATTACTTTAATCACAAAATGATTTAAAGGTTGGAAATTAAGAAAAATGGAAATTTTCACCAAATTTTAGGCTAGGATATTCGAAATGTTAGATGGTCAAATTTTATTTACGCAAGGAATAACAAGGTAAAGGACCAACTTAAAAACAATGCAAGGTAGTCCACAAACGGTACAGGCTAAATGCTAAAATGTCATTGTTGGCCACCTAAATTATAACCTAACTACAAGTTAGTTTCATGTTTACTTATTTTCATTTTGCTGCGCTTTTACATATCGTACTGTGCGATTTAGGAATTCAATACAAAAACTATACAAGTAAGTTCTAATGTTTCACTTGGTAACAGTACCATAATTCTTACAGTAGATATATCGACTAAACAGAGCTTCCCTAATTAAATTCTTTTGGTTAGGAATTTAGGAATTCATTATAAATAAACGAGTCTTAATTGGTACAATATCACCTATTTAATATTTACGAGCAGCAGATTTTATTTGATTTTCATGCATCAGTTTGCAACCAATTTGTAGAATATAGAAGGGGTGTTTGCAAATGATTACAAAATTATGATTTTATACCATATTGATTATGCACATACTGCATATGAAATCTCTTAATATATTCTCCACCAATATGAACGAAACATTGTCACCTTTTCGGTAACCTTATAAGGTGATGACAGGCCGTTCTTTGGAGGGTAATGCGCAATAACTCATGGAAAGTTGGCGAAGTTTCTTTTTCGGAATGAGTCCTTCATGTTGTCAAATGAAGTGTAATCAGAATGAGGAAGATCTGATGGATATGGAATGTGTGCCACAAAAGTACACCTTTGCAATGCAACTTCCAATAGCAGCCGACAATCTTCTAGTCTTTGTTCTGCGCTTTGGTCAAGTCCCATGTAACGATATGTGCAATTTTGCATACAATTTGTTCATGTTTTAATTATATCAACTTGTCTCACACCTCGGTTCCTCAAAGGTTATGCGCCTGCCAGCCATAATCAATGCAGATGCGATCTCAATTTCTTCCCACGAGTGCGTGATTTTAATGAACGAACAGTAGTCACACTTTTATGTGCAGTTTCCCTGTAGCTGCTTAACTCTTCGTCCCAATTTTACAGTCTTATGTATTGAAGCTTTTTGGCAACATATCGCAGTTAGAGTTAATAAGTCATCTTTACCCGTGGTAATCATCTTTCATCGGGCCTTGTGTTTCTCTACTTGAAAATAGACCAATGCTTTGCTATCGTTTCACACTCGTTGTACACCGACTGTGTAGCTAATGTTTAAGGCGTATGAATTTACGGTATCCCGATAAGAGTTACTGTGATCAAAACTTTTGCGTTAGTCATAAAACAATGGTATTCTAGATTATTTATGAGCATGCCTTGTACATTACTACTACCTGAAGACTTGAATAAAAACCACGAGGATACAATATTACCAGAATAATGAGAACTTAGAAATAATTATGCAAAACCGTAAAGATGCATACAGCTTTTTGTGGAACATTTTATGCAGTACTATAAATAAAAAATAAAATATTTGAACAGTCCCTGAGATACATTTCGTTACAATAGGAAACACTTTCTCCATAGGATCTATTCTTTCCTCAAGATACATTTTGGTTAACGCTACAACTCTAACCTATTCTGAGAAAATTTCCCTATCAAGAAATAAGCCTACGAAATAAATTTGGCATTTAATATTTACAAGTTTTAACACTTCATCTATAGAAAATTTTTAATTAGACTAAAATGGTTAACAGGTTATTTCTACTTTAATCGTTTAAGACGATTCGTAATTAAAATTATTTGCAAACCTGTTAAATTTTCCTCCCTCCAACATTATCCTTACATAAGAGCGAGATAGCAATATATTTTCGGTATTTTATGTTGGAATGGTGAGGGACGTGAGTACCAGCATGCCTGTTCAAAGTTCTGTGTGGGTCACTGTTTCATTAAAAGAATGGATTAAATGAAGTGATGTTTACTAGAGACACCATTTGTGCACTTTTGCTGCATTTATTAATCACCACGGAGGCAAAGGAAACGATCAGAATTGGTATGTTCCATTTACACTCGTCGACGTACGTAAGGGAGGGATATATCCCCCCTTGGCTCTACCTACATACACTTCAGAAGAAAGCATTTGCGCAGAATGAAGTTATGTTTGGAAGCATATAATTGTTAGTTAAAACATAATTAATTGTAAAGACGGTAACAGCATTAAGACTTACGCCTGTCTCGATATAATTGTTTATTTATTCTAAATAGATAAAGGGTCGTATTGTACCTTCTGCGTTGTAGTCTTACAATTAGTTGAATGCTGTAAATAACCTTGAGGACAACCCGGAAAATAAAAATTCGAAAACTTGGAAAACCAGACCAAATGTTTAGGCAAAAAGATTTTTGTGACGATTATATCGATAACGCCGGTAAAAAATATGATCTCAAGAGAGTAATGAACTATATGGACATTCCTGTTACTGACATTCTGAACGATGGTAAATCGGATAAACTTTTAAATATAAAGCATTTCGCAGCTATGGTTGAAGCAGTTATTTTGTATGTAGAGACGAAATAACTTTAACAGACATAGATATGAATGGAAAATAGTTACATTAGATATGAATGAAAATTAAAATTTAACGAAACTGGGAAGTTTGGTGCTATTCTAAGTTATAGAGCAAAGTAAGACCAAATATGACCTTTAATGTCAAAAGGGGAGAAGTTGAACTTTTGGTAAACTTTATTTTGTATGGAGCATATTAGTAAGTTTTGAATTCACATTATCACGATTATGTGAGCGCAATACTTGTTAAAAAGTAGACGAAAACCTACGGCCTTAAAACGCTTGTCTAATGCCTCAGACCACACGACTATACCTTCGGCTATAAGGAGAGAAGAGTCTAACTATTAAAACAAAATTATTGAAATCTGCAATCAAGTTTCAATTAAGGAATTTATTGCCAGAATATGCTGATGTTTTCCTGTATTAGCGAATGAAACTTTAAATATGACGGAGCTCTCCATTGTTGGTAGCTACGTCAATCGTGAGTATGTATTTTTTAAATAAGTTTGTTCACGTGACTCTGTAACAACCTAGCAGATCTTCCTCTAACATGATATTAAAAGAAGAGTTATGAAAAACGAAGGTCGGGATCTAATTAAAGCAAATCATCAAATCTGATTAATTTTAGTGGTAATTATGAGGTCTTATTTTCATAAGAATAAGACTGTGATTGCAGTTTGCTGGGAAACTAAAACATATTCAATACATAGTATCACAATACCCTGCTGCAATTTAACTGCATTGTGCAACCCGATGTGGAACCATTTCAAACAATTCATATTCGACTAATATTGAACTATTTACAAACAATTTGAAGACTTGAAATTTAGCCAGAAACACTGCGAACCGCTGCGACCGGGAATCGAACATGGATCTCCCATTGCCGGCTAGGTATGCTACCATTACACCACCACGGCACGGCCAATTCTCTGTGTAAATGGAATGTCTCTCTCGCCTAGACCCTCTCCTAACTCCTCATTGCTGGTTACGAGGCCCACGTACCCCACTCGTATGGAGAGTTTTAGTTGAGGAGTCTTTCTGCTCTTATGCAGTACGAAAGAATAGATGTTATTACCTTTTTCACAAATAAACTTGTGTACGGTAAATGTTGAAATTAACTCAGAAAAGTTGACAGCCACCGCGAACGGGACTTGAACCTGGATCTCCCAGTTGCTGACTAGGTACGCTACCATTACACCACATGTTAATTTTTTATTAACTAACAAAAATGCAACATTAGATGTAAGTTAGATAGGGAACCACAACTAGCCAGTTCGATATATATATTGGAATGTATATTAATGTGTATTATTTGTGTATTTTAATTATTATGTAAATGTACTGTTGTGTCATATTTCCATGTTGCTGTTTAATTCATGTAATCCTTATATCTTAATTCCATGTACTTTTCTCACGTATCCAGTTTAGAGAAACCTTCGTTTACATAATATTTAGCGGGAAGAAACTTTCGGTTTCCACAGAGTGAACTCTTACCCTCCATCGATTATGAACGAGCCAAGGGTTGTTGCCAGCCAATGGGATTTCATACTCTCTTGCTTTAAACTGAAGCAGCTGCTCTGTCTTCAGCTTGGGTGGCTGCCCTACGTAAAGAGAGGTCAATAGGCTTCATGGCTTATTGTCTGACCTTCAGCAGCTCTGAAACTTCGTGATCCAGGATGAGGACTGGATTGGTAAGGAAAGTACTTCAGGTGAGGCAACTAAATACTGTTGAGAGTTAAGAGAGCAACAATATGTACACTCAGTTTTCTTTCTTTCTTTTCTATTAAATCTCATTAACTGAAGTTACATGATTGATTACGGATTCACTGATTCGACACCATTGCCTTAGATCTGTTTCGAAAAGATTGACATTAGGAACTTGAAATTTCAGGCTCATCCAAGAGTTAAGCTGCCTAGACAGTCACTGGTAATCGAGATATATACTGCGTAAATCCAGGCTCATCTAAGAGTTAAGTGGCTATGCCACCACTGGAACGTAGGTTAGGGCAATTGCAAAAATTCAGGCTCATCTGAGAGTTAAGTGATTTCCACCATCACTAGCGCGTAAAGATGAATAGCTGATAACCAAGCAGTCTTGAAGCTGCCACTTGCAGTTATCAACTTTGCGTTTTTAAGTTTTATAAAGCCAAAATTAGCCAAAAAGTTCGTGGCGGAATATTATTAACAAAGTTGAATTATGGTTAAATTTCTACGGAAATAGTTCATTCCAATTTTAGTTGTGATGTGTGTGTGTCTATGTTTGTGATGTGAAGTTGAAATTATCAAATTAGTGAGCAATCCGAGGTACAAGAGGTCGATCTCCCAACATAAACTTGCTTAAGAATGAGACGTCCATTGACGAGCATTCTTTTAAAATAATTAATTACTTGCTGCCTAACACAAGCTTTGCTTAATGAGGGAGCGAGGTGAAACTGTAAACCAATCCAATCAATGATTTTTTTTTTCTATAATGAAGCAGGAAAGTTTAAAGTAAAGATTTGTAAAGAAAATTAATCGGAACCTGTGAATGCATCAAACATTCAGACTACAACAGTGTGGATGTAGTCGAATTTGGGATAAAGATAGGTCAGATCACAAGCTGGAGAAGTAAGCAATGGGTGATTACGTGTTTTGCCTTTCAGGGTAAATAACTGCTTCATAAATATTAAATACCTGGATTGTTGAGGGTTTTTTTGTTGCGAGTGAGTTTCCCCACCAAGTCATTTAGATAAAAAAAATTTATATCTATTAAAATCATTTTGGAAGGAAATATTAGAATCAGAAAATCTTCTAATCAGCCATCAGAAGAATTAAATAATCCTTGGAGAATATCAAGTACCGCTAGCATACGAATTTTCTGTTTTTTGTTGCAATTTTGAAACTATTCCTGAACGTTCAAGAGCTTTACTCTGGTTTATGCCATTGCAGAAAATTTTGTTTTTTTACTGGACGTTAGGTCAAATATCTTTGAACAGTATGTCTACGATTTATTTTCTTCTTCTGAAAGTTGCGCCGTGGATTTTATACTATTACACACTTTAAATACTTTGTTTTATTTGCGGAAATATTCTATTAAGCAACGTGACAGTCTATGGAATGTCCCTCTTGCCTAGACACTCTCCCAATTCCTCATTGCTGGTTACGTGGCCCCGGCACCTCACTCCCATGGATATTTTTAGGTGAGGAATCTTTATGCTATCATGCAGTACGAAAGAATAGATGTACCTTTTTCACAAATAATCCGTGTGTCGTAAATGTTGAAATTAACACAGAATTGGAAGACTTATTGTTTATATCCGTTTGCGGAGAACAAATTTTGTGGCATTATGAAGACTGTAGCTAAATATATCACCTAGAGCATAAATAAATTACTACCGAAAGTATCAGAAAATGGATCCATAAGTATTATTCATGATTGTAAAGAATTAGCCTGATCTGTATTCGAAGAAATTGTCCAAATTTCTTTATCGAACAATGCCACAAGTTCAAATTGAAGGCATGTAATGAATTTAATGCATTTCTCATTTCTTTCCTATTTTCATTCGATTGAATCAGTATTTTTTTACGATTAATCGTTGTACAGATTCTTACAAATTAACACCTCCACAGGGGCGGACTAGCCCGGTCGGGAACCGGGGAATTATCGGATGGAACCCCGCCGGCCCTTTTGTCTTGTAAGAGAAATGTTACCCAATAAAGACCATTGAATCCACTTTTGCTACTTCTGGTAGTATGCGGGTCTTGCTGGTATTCCAAAATTAGCCATTTTGACACACAAGACTTATGATGGCAGTGCTGAAGTTATAATCTCAGCAGGCCTCCTGTAGAGACCTTACAAACTGCTAGAAGGGGCAATGAAAAATTTTATGCTAAGTATTTTAATTTTCTACCGTGGCACTATATTTAGTTCATACATTGTGTTTTGAGACCTAATCAGTATCCTAATGGCCATTGCAATTTCTTTTTTGGGGCCGCACTACAATGAAAGCTATTTTAGACCTAGAAAGGTATTTATGGGACCCAAGCGTCACGACGCCTACTACCACGAGGGCCTTTTGTTTACCAATGGGTAGACCTTTCCTTTGGTTTACTGGGTGGGCCCTTTGGTTACCATTCCGGCAAACTTCATTTAGAAGATCATTTGAATAATGTCAAAGATGCTGTTATAAAGGTTTGCAGAACCAAAGAAAATTATCAGAGGGAAGATAAAGCAAGTTGCAGTAAATCAAAGTACGTAAGAATCAATGAGAATATCTACAAGAAATCCAGAATATGAGATCAAATTACAGTATAAGACAAACTCTTCCAGGCATGTATCAAGATCTATTTCTTGATGTGTTCAGGAATTTGGAGGAAGTTCAAAGGGTATCTTGATATGAAATTAGATAAGAAATACATAATTACGCCTAAAATTAAGCTAAGTTTATAATAGTATCGGAATTTGGGGGAGGTGGCCCCACTTTGAACTCTCCCCTGGGAACGTCAATAAACTCTGAAAAATATTGTGGGTATAAAATATCCAGTAGTAACAAATATCAACTAACAAAAACAATAACAGAAGTGTTATATGAGGCTTTTTTTTTTAATGAAGACACTGAACACGGGAAAAGAGGCTCCCAGAGTTAGAATAATTTAATTTTCCTTTGTATATGAAATATTTCCCACTAACTGAAACTTTCTAAAGCGAAACTAAAAAATGTAAGATGCTCTATGCACAGTGCAACAGAAACATATCAGATTTCCCAACTTTTCACAACTGCTTCCGATTTTGTACAACTCGCACCCACATCTAGCACCAGAGATGATATTTTATACTCTGAAGCGAATAAAACTTTGGGAAATTGAAACTTTCATGTGTGACTGAACGAACTTGCAGTTCTAGAAGAGAAATCTGTCATCAAAGTTAGCGCAAAAGTTTACACGGGTCAAGTAACTCTTCATTCTTGACAAAATCCAATTTGAAATTTGAAATATGGCTAAATTTATATTAGAATTATAACTGAACTGAGTAAACTACAAGGATATAATCTATTCATGTAAGTTTTCTTGCATGATTGTGCTGGTCTAAAATTACAGAAGGAAGCCCCAAAAGAAATGTTTATTGTTGTTGAGATGAGGTGCATAACTGCAAAGAATGTTATTTTCTAAATATCTCCTCCCGTGAGAAATTGCTATCTAAGCTACTGTTTACACTTCCCTAGAAGTGTACCAGTAGGAATTCGGCACATGCAATATGTGACGCTGAACCAACTTTTGTGTGTTTTTCTTACTTTCTAAATCTCAATTATCTATGAATAATAATAATAATAATAATAATAATAATAATAATAATAATAATAATAATACAAAAAGTGAATAAAGTTAATTTTGCGGTCCTAGCACCGCTTAGAGCCATTTTTAATTATTCATTCTATGTTATTAAGCTCAATTTCCTTTTATCTGACATGTTTTGTTTCAAAAACATTAAATAAGTTATCAGTCCATTGTGAGAAATAAAATACAACCGAAAATCTGCAAATTGGACAATGTTCTCTGTTCTAATTAAATAAATCAGGACGTTAGCTGCAAATGTTGAGTAACATATTATTGTATGTTTATTTGTACAAAAGTGGGTTTGGCAAAACATTATTATTGCATTTCTTTACCGTATGTAACGAAGTTCTACGTGCCTAGTTAGTAATTGATTTACTGCATCTTGTTTGAAATTTAGAATCAATTTTGAATTTTTCTGCACTCTAAAATATGGCTACATTAAAAACAATAATGATATTTATGACAATAAAAATGCTTTTTGTTAATTTATAAACGAGAACTTCAGCTTATAGAATGAATTGACAATTCTTGTTATATGAAGGATGACAGCACTTGACGATTGCATTTAAGACCGAACGAAATTAATTCTTTAATATCATTGTCACTATTGCGTTAACAATTTTCTTCAATACTGTTACTTACGGATTACAAAAGATGTCTGCACTTTGCTGGTTTGCTTTGATGGATCTCATTATTAGCTTGTGAACGTAGATTTACCTTGTTGCAAATTGTTTCTCTAATATATGTTTTAACTATTCCGTTATTAAGAATTAAAATTTCGTTACTAACTCTGACGAAAAATATAAACTATATGATATTATATTTTTTAAAGTTTTATTTGTTTGTCGGCTTAACCCAAGGTCTTTTACAAAAGCTTTGTATTATTCGCTTAGTGATGATTTTGTTTTCGTTACTAACGGAATACAAACGATATCAGTAGTTTGGGCATATTCTTTGGACTATATCGGTTTTAGCAAGTGAACGTGACTTTGTTGCCCCGACCCAAGCTTGTCTAATACCCCCGTTATTATTCCCGTACTAACAATTTTATTGATTTTTGAGGGTTTCTAAAAAAAATTAAAAATATAAGAAACACATATGCCACGACAACTTCTAATGTACAACGCAAGTTATTTTTGAAGTATCTTCGTTATCACTGAATTACAAACAATATTTTTTTTACGGTTACTTACATTATTATATTCACTCCACTACCACAGTTATTTTAAAAAATGGACACATTTACTCGAACCATCTCTTGCTCTGGCCATAACTGTCCCTTTTATTATACTATAATACCTTATCGTTCTGCATTGCACTCTCTGGGCACCATTCACACAAATTATGTGCAACTTATTCGTATTTGATAACAAAATTTTACTACAATATGTAGCCATTCGCACAGTCGGCATTGTCAATTTGTATTTCTTTCTCCAGCTTGGTTACCACATGAATATTTACATCGAAGCCACTCCGTTTTGGCATAATAAAATGTGTATGTCTCGAAAAATAGTAACATTTCTTTTTCCGGTTAAGATTTGAAGCAGAAAAATATAGCCTACTGAAATTTAACTAAAAGTTTCCTGTATGTGATATAATATACATTGATCACTTTCGATCTTAAAATTCACAGGGAAACCATTTATAAAGATTCTCGACGTCAAGAATCTGAAAGAAACGTTAATCCCTCCACTTTTTATATATTTCCTGTATCTCAAACACCCTCGAAAAAATAAGTAGATTTTTTTTTCTCTTCGTTGAAATTGTAAGCCTTGAACAGAGTAAGTAAAACAGTTAATAAATAATACTCCGTTCATGACATACGAAAAAAATTCAGGTTCCATAATAGAGTATGGGTGAAGGGCTCGATCATGTAATAAGTTGGGAGTACCATACCAGCATTTGCCCGGTGTGCTTAGAAAATCACTCAGAAATATGTTTTTAAATCCTTAGGCGAGTATGGGTGAGGATAACAGAATGAATCGACCAGGACCCAAGCTGAAGTTAGAATCACAACATTTGCCTGGTAGGACTGAGTATTAACCAATAGAAGAAAGACCAACAAATTACAATCATATGTTTACTCGAAACAACATCGAACAAAAGGAATGTGTCGGAATTAAAACAGAGAAAGAACAAACACCAACGTTGTTTTTCACCGAATGCTTACACAAGTCGCGTAAAACAGAATTAGCTGACAAGATAATCATATTATAAACAAAATGGTGGAAACAAGGAATAAAAAAGACATTAGATAGAGAAACCTAAAGTTCGAGAAGAACAGAGATCCTTACGACTCTGAAAAGAGAACCGGACCTCATACACTACAACTACACTTCTGAACATCAGACACGTCATTTGCCAAGCAAGTTACCATATCGGAGTATTATCATTGGTCGTTCGTCTGCTTCAGATTTTAAACTTATATTCAATATAATAAACTGCGTTTTAAATCTAAAATTTTGATTCAATGTGTATAAGAAATCATCAATTTTAAAATAGTTAAACGGAAATTATTGAAGTTTTGTTAATGTATGGATCATTAAAACTTCAATTTGTAAATTAGTCTAACATTTAAACGAAGTAGTTGAATTGTTACAGCTGGACCTAAATTCACAGTACTTATGCAATTTAATGCGTTTTGACCAAATCGAGCTAGTCAAGGTGTGAGAAGATGACAAGTTGTATAGCACCTTTTAGAAAATACCAACGTATTAGGTTTTCAAATAAGTTTCGTCCCGATTGTTCACCGTTACCCTGTATGAAATATACTGCCCCGTATATTGATTGGCGATCCTTCTGAATGATGTTCTTAACAGGGACAGATTATGGTTAGTTATAACAGTGATATGCTGACAAAGTCTCGGCTCATCTTAGAGAGATAACATGCAACGTTGAAATTTCGTGAACCACTGCTTGATGTGTATTTGTGACTGATAAGGGTCTAGGTAAAATGCACCAGAAAGGTTGTGCTTATCGTTGATGAAACTAAAATTTAAGAAAATATCAACATACAAAGCAATCTCGAATAACCCTTCCTCTGCAATCGAACTGGTCGATTTCCGCTTATGAAAAACTAATGTATAACTTCAAAGCCTTCGAAGTAAATATTAGTATCATACGAACGAAGATTCGTTCCCCACCAATAGTTCGTACAAGTTATCCTCTGTAAAATAAGTTCTCCAATTCTGGGATTTGAGTCAGTGGTATTCGGTTACGGGCAATTCAGACATTACGTCGTTACATTTTTAGTTAATTTAGACTCTCACTTTCCAAGGAAAATTAAGCACAAGCTCTATCCCTAATAGAAAGTTCGCGAACTAAAATGTGAAAAGCTTGAACACTTTCCCTTTATGCTGATGTAATATTTGACTAGTAATATCATTTATTACTAGCAAAAATTAAACTTGTTTACTGACTTCCACGTATGCTTATCTAACGATTTCGACAAAGGTTTTAATTATTTTCAAAACTGAATTAGCTTTGATATTACGCAAAAGTGAATACAATGCGAACCCGTATGTTATTATAAGATACTCAATAGGCTTACTCCACACGAGTCAGTATTTTAAAAATATGAAGTGCACTATAAATTAATTCAATCACAGATTGACTAAACTGTCAATCACAAACTTCTTATACACATGCTTGCTTCCAGATTTAGTATACACGGACCCCCTCCTTCAGCTTCTAGCATCATATTTGACTGGCAGAGAACAACATGTGATATTCCCTGGTAGCACATCCAAGTGATTCCCCACACTGTAAAAACAGTACCGCCGAAATTGGGAGTACAAAATTGACGTTTTATACTCCCTAATTTTCAGTGGTACAAGTACTGCCTAGAGTTTGTACTGTTGATTGTACTTCTGAAATTGGGAGTACAAAACCTTCATTTTGTACTCCCAAAATTTTCAGATGTACACGTACTTCCTAACATTGGCAGTACTGACTGCACTTTCAAAATTTAATGTTGTGGCTTCAAATTTCAGCAGTACGCCACTCACTAAAACAGTTCCTCTGATCGTGCTTCCACTTGTGCAATACATTCATAAATATCACTTCGTGCTGAGCATTGTTCTTTTATATACAGGGTGTCCCATTTTGATTAAACCACTGGAATATTGTAAAGCACTGAAAGAAAATATACTAAAAGTGTTTAGTGGAACATGTACCGACAGAAGGGAAACAGCCTTTCATGCACAATAGACTGATGCCACAAGCACAGTGTTGCCACCTCAAAACAAACATATATTTTTTCAAATGCGATGAAGGTTCGATACTTTCGTAGGTGATAGTATGAGTCATAATAAACAAAAAAGTTTGTATGAACAATGGTCGAATTCTACTTCGTTTTGGAGACACAGTGAAATTTATTTGTAGCAACATGGTGGATATCAGAATTGAAAATAGGTCACCAGGTTATCAGTGTTGCCAACCCCGCATAACGTTATTTATCAAATGGCACTACGCTGTATTATTAAATATTTAGCATTCTCTAGTGATAACATAAATAAAGCAGACGTCGCAGTGTTGCAAACTGTGAGTGATACAGAAACTTTTTCGCGATCTAACCAATTTCCTATGATAATTAATCCACAGTTTGCAACACTGCAACATGTGCTTTATGTATGTTATTTATCATCACTTGAGGATGCTAAATACTTAATAATACAGCGTAGTGCTATTTGAAAGAAAAACTGTGACGGGTTGGCGACACTGATAACCTGGTGATGAAATATTTTCAATCCTGATATCCACCATGTTGCTACAAACGAAATTTTCATTCAATGTGTCGTTTCTGATTTATTGACAATTATTTATTTTCTTCCCATTGTTAGGCTAGATTTTAGGCTCCACGTTGTAATCACTGTATCTCCAAAACGAAGCAGAATTCGACCCCATTTTCATATAAACTTTTTTGTTTACGACTCATTCTATCACCTCCGAAAGCATTTAACCTGCATCCAATTTAAAAGAAAAATAATACAAGTTTGTGTTGAGGTGACAACACTGCATGTGACATCAGTCCATTGTGCAGGAAAGGCTGTTTCCCTTCTTTTGGTACATGTTCCACTGAACACTTTTAGTATATTTTCTTTCAGTGCTTTACAATATTCCAGTGGTTTGATGAAAATGGGACACCCTGTATATAAAAGAACAATGCTCAGCATGAAGTGATATTTATGAATGTATTGCACAAGTGGAAGCACGATCAGAGGAACTGTTTTCGTGAGTATGTTTTATATAAATTACATGTTACGGCAGTTGATTCATTTTCCACTAGAAGGGGAGATTTGTGACCTCAGTAATGGACAAATTGGAATCAGTATAATGTTTTGTTTTTTTTAATGCCCAGCATAAAGTATTGCTCAATGGAAAAACGATCAGCGGAACTATTTTGAGAGCGTGGCGTAGGCCTATTATAACTTAAAGTTCCTTTTGGCGATAAGATTGGCCTAATACGGGACGTAATTTGAGGGTGGGTTCGGACCCTCCGAAAATCAGAGTTCAGTTTAGACCTAGTCTGGATTTGAAATGGACTGGAGCGGTGTTTTGGTTCGTTAATTTCTGGAACTTTGCTGTTTTGTCTCGTCACTATGTTATACTATGAAAGGCACAAAAGGACAACAGCGTGTTAACAGAGGCAAAGCGTTACATTTCGTGAAAATTTGTTTCGAACCCTGGGCGTAATTGTTATGTATAATTTCATATCCAGATACACCTTGGACCCCCAGGAAGCACATGGAACCCTCCTCAAACCAACTTTTAAATGTCTATACCTAATTATAGGTAACGAATATCATGGAACATAATATTTTGGAAATCAATAATTTGAAACTCTTTTTATTTATTTATTTAGTGACAACATAACAGGCAATGGCCTAATTATAGTGTTGAGCTTTACAAAGTAGTTGTACAGAGTTTATTGACAATTGCATCTCTAAATTCTTTAGGTGACATATAGCATACGTCCAGATCATTGTGAACTGTACAGAGTTGGTTATATATAGTACAAATTCTCCAGATTGGTGACCTCATCAAGATATTGGTTCTTGCCTTTTTACAGTGGAAGAAACCAGTATTATTAACGCGAGTTTTAGATGATGGGACACGAAAATGTAATGTCGAAACTAAATCCATACAATCTAACTTATTTTGAACAATTTTTTGAAGAAATAACAGATCAGCAATGTTGCGCCTTTGTTCTAAGCTCTGAATATTAAAATTCTTAATGACTGCATTGTAACTATCATAACCAGGATAGATTCGAGTTTCTTTAAAAGTCAGGAATTTAAGAAATTTTGATTGGATTTTCTCTAATTGTTGACAGTGTTTCAATTGATATGGATTCCAAATAGAAGAAGCATATTCTACCTTGGAGCGAACATAAGCATAGTCAATTTTTTCCAATGTTGATATGTTGTTGAATTCTCTTCCCGTCCTAATTACGAATCCTAGTAACTTCAAGGCTTCATTTGTTATATTTGTAACATGTATGTTAAAAGTCAATTTCGAGTCAAAACTGACGCCAAGATCTTTAACTACAGTAGGTCTGTTTAGTACAATTTTATTAATGGAATAATCAAATTGATGAGTGGTTTTATTTCTATTAAATGATAATACTTTACATTTACTTATGTTGACTCCAAGTTGATTAATAGCACACCAGTTTGCAATATTATCTAAGCTTTGCTGAAGTCTTATGCAGTCTCCGATAGAGTCGACTTTTGTATATATTTTAAAGTCATCTGCAAATAACAATTTTCCATTATCAGACACAGAATCATGAAGGTCATTAACAAATAAGAGGAATAACAAAGGTCCTAGGTTCGAACCTTGAGGAACTCCTGAGAGTGCAGAATATTCATATGATTTGTATTCCTTATAGACAACTGATTGCTTGCGATTTGTTAAGTACGAATAGAGGAGCCTAATCAGAGTGAGTGAGAAATGATAGTGATTTAATTTTTCCAGTAATATATTGTGATTAACCCTGTCAAATGCTTTCTCAAAGTCAATATAAATCACATCAACTTGTTTGCCTTCGTCCATCGAATTTGCTATGTAGTCCGTAACAAGTGCTAAGTTTGTTACCGTGGATTTCTGAGAAACAAAGCCATGCTGCTTAGTTGAAATAACTGGTTGAATATGATTACCAATTCTCTTGTATAAGATCTGTTCAAATACTTTTGCAAAAGCTGGTAATATTGCAATTGGCCTGAAATCATTAATGTCTCTACAATTATTAGATTTTGGGATAGGACAAACCAGGGCAGATTTCCATTTATCGGGGAAAGTACATGTTTTTAGGGATAAGTTAAATGCTATCAATAGGGGATATTTGAATATATCAACACATCCCTTAACTACATATGAGGGTATGCCATCAGAACCTACTGTCGTCTTCGATTTTAAATTTCTGATAGCATTTTCAACTTCCTTTAGTTGAATTTGGTCAATGCACAGTGTCCCTATTTCATCATTTCTATTACTAACAGCATCACCATTAAGATTATTATATGTGTGAGAGGAGGATAGAAATACCGATTGAAAATACTGAGCGAGTGCATTCCCTACCTCATCAGTCCTAGACAGCTCCTGACCTTCAAATTTTAATACATTTGGCGGTAGGTGCCTTTTTTTATTTTTGATAAAATTCCACAGTTCGCTCGAGTTGGTATTAATATTATTTTCAGAATTAATTATAAAACTCTTATAAGCAATTCCAATGTCTTTCTTAATTTCCCTACGTAATAGAGCAAATTCTTGATAGAAAGGTGCTGAGTTCGTGGTTTTGACCCTGGATTGTTTATGATAATATGCCTTGACCTTAAGTTTTCGAATAATATCTTTGGTGAACCATCTTTTACACAATATGGTACTCCATGTGTTTTAAACGTTGATAAAACAGTTTCATGTCCGCCTTTTCAAGGGTTTATTCAACCCAAAACGCTGATTCAATGTATTTTTGTTGAACAAACCGTTGAAAATTTGGGTAGACATTAAACGATTTTATCAACGTCTAAAACACGTATGTGCTACTGGGGGTACCTTAATTTTACAGGAAGGATATGTTGCATGCTTCTTATGTAACTAACTCTTAATTAACTCAAAAGTTAGTCTTCATAATATACCCAGCTTTGAACAAAGTTTGACCTATTTTCTCAAACAAGTCATATAGTTAGTGTCTACTAATTTTGTGACTTAAAATTCCCTGAGTTTTCTAGGTTTTCCACGATTCTTTTTTTTTTCAAATTCCCTGAGTTCTTAGTATAGTGGAACATGTAAATAATAAGCAGTAGCATTTTTTAATCCCATCACCACCCAACACAAGCACCTTTTAAATTATAAGTACTTGATTTTTTTTTTAAATATAGAATATTAACACATTCAAAAAATCCGGTCAGCAGTGGAAATGGAACCCATGACCTCCGCCTTGCCGAGGCAGTGCTCTTTCCATCTGTGGACAGGTCTAAATCATAAATTTTACTTCGTTTCCCTCAAAAATTGTAGATTTTCATGAGTATTCCTTGAGTTTTCCAAACATAAAATTCCCTGAGTATTCTAGGTTCTTCAGGTTTTCCAGGATGGTAGACACCCTGCAAATAAATCTGAGAATTCGTCGTATTTTTATGCTTGAATCACCGTTTCTCTTCTCCTGAAGCTCCTCGTAATTTTTTATTCCGTCCTGTAACACGACTTAGAGTTAATTATACTACTTACACCTAAGAAAACTAACTAATGTTCATAAATATACAAGGATAATTAATATATATAAATGAAATAATACGATTTCATCAATAATGAAGTGGTTTATTTTTTATTTTTATTTGTTTACAGTTTCAAAGTTTTTATGAGACTGTTGGTTCTCTGCGTTCTAAAGTAGGTGGGAAATGGGTCATCTTTTAAAATAGCAGTTTGCAAAACTCCCAAAAACTGTCCAAAACAGTTGGGGTAATTCAAATTCTTGATGTAATATATACAAAGAAGTAAAACACAAGCCTCCTCAATGCTGCAGTCGTCTGACAATTGAACCATATCATTTTCCCCACACCATATCACTCCATGTACACCAGTAGGCAAATAAATAGCAGGGTCTGATGGGTTATTACGTTTCTCGCGTACGACTCCTGAAAGCAATAAAGCAATATACTGTATATATATATATATACCCTGAAAGCAATATATATACAATATAATGTGCATTTATATTCCGAATGAGTGTATGGTAAGTTGTATTATAGAATGCAAGTGTAGAAGTGATTTCATTTTGTAACACCACTGATGATCAGGAACTGTCTCGGACTACCTATTAACTTATTATTGTGTTTATTGTCTCAATGTTTTATGTGAATTCCCTCAAGAAAAAAGTTAATTTTTTTTCAGATTTTAACTTTAATGCACATAGCTATAATGCGAAACACTTCAGGAGGTTTTACATAAAAAAACGTGAAAATTTTCGAAACCTGCCTATAAGCATACAGGCACTCAAAGATATACAGCATCGTTACAAATGAAATTTATATCTCATCAATTAATGATGTATGCAGTGTTGGCTTACCTAATTACAGTTGAAGTTGTACCCGATACATATAGTTAAAGAACGCTTCTGATTGAGAAACAGTATCATTTTGTCAAGAGATAAATACGGTGTAATAAGGCGCTTAAATAAATGTGTTGCATACAGCTTCGATTGTGACTTCGTACGTAGACACGAATTATCATTATTTGTCAACATTTGTGACGATGATGCATCAAATTTGAATGACTTTAGCTCCGAACCTACGGAAATTTCAAAATTTCTTCGAAGTAACGTTTTTTAATATAAACAATCAGCTGCCGAAGATTCTCACACTTCATGGACACATTATTTATACCAAACACAAACACACACA
>JAGDQP010038495.1:0-18140 GCA_022664845.1 Lepisma saccharinum
TTATGTGCTTAAGATTTTTTATTAAAGTAAATCCAACTGCAACTTTGGTTCCAGTTTGAGTTACTTTTCTCAGGCACGGGTAATGTTCTATGATCGTAGATTTCAATTTTATTCATCTCGTTATTTTCTTAATTGTATGTGTAACAGTGTATTTATTTGTAAGATATTTGATTGAAATTTAGTTGTCTTTAAGATTTTTTTCTCGACGTCTAATATGCAATTGATCATGATTAAACATTAAAATTATCTATCCTCTGCTCCAAGGTAACAATTAAATATGTAAAACAGAGCAAAAAGACAGTGAGACCGTTCCTACTTTCACGAACAGTTTACTACGAAGAGAAATCTCTCCGATAACCTTGTTTCGACCTTGGTTCACAAGAAATAAGAATTGTCACATGTATTCGACTCTTTACAAGAGCCATGCGCATAAATAGCAATGCAAGGACATCTAGTGATTATAATGGTCAATCGCTCTGCTACGAATGCTTGTCGAGTCGAACAAAGATTGTTCCAAACCTAATATAACTAAACAAGTGATAGTGGAGCAGACAAGTTAAAAGCGCACTTTTTTATTTAAAAGTACGTATATTTATGCAGTTTCCGCAACTTTGTTACGTTATATTATTCACTGCTGTCGTATATGATGATCGGTTGTATATAATGATTTGTTGTAAAAAAGTGAGATACAGATTGAGTTTAGATTTGTGGCATTTGTCTAATGTAATTGCGTTATAAAATAAAAGTGTTCTCATTGTGAAGTATTATTCTTAGCAGTGTGTTAATCGTTCAGCAACGATTATTTGTATTTGTTTAAAACTACAGAATAAAATTAATCTATCGGATTTTTCTGGAACGTAACTACAACAAACACCAACTAATGTTCTTTATTTTAAATGTTAGATCGTTTTAATTCTTCAATTTCAGTTTCCTTTTTGATTGTCGTTACTACATGTTAACTCTAGTAAATATGCGAAGTTCATCAAGATATGACTTAACTTTTAAATAGTTCATACTAGTTTAATATTTCTTGTTTTGCTATTAATGGTAAACAAAAACACTCTTGTCCATAAGAGTGCAAGCAATTAAACATAACGTAATATTTATTCACAAACTTCTGTTTTGATTCCACGCCGAATCAAAAAAAATTGTTTAAAAGTGATCCAAACTAAACAAGTGAAGATGAGAGCTCGATTATAAAACTATTGTTTTAGTGCGAATATTATTCAATTACTGTACATCTCTTATGTAATTATCGTCGTGATTTATAACAAACAATATCTCACTTGCACATGTAGACTCGGGAAGATATAAATGGACTGTAGACGATTTGCGATGAAGGTACTAAAGCGAATAACCTTAGAGGACATCTATTTTGCAGCAATCATGAATTTTCAGAGAATTACATTTATTATGAATCTTCTGGTGTGTTAGGTTACCTAATTATTACACGATCAAACAAAACTAGTGCGACCCGATATCGCATGGAGCTCGAAATGAAACAGTGCCGCAATACTTGAATGTATAACTTCGACGAGCAAAATTGTTAATCACCCAGAAACGATTCTTTGAATATGGATACAGCTAAACTGGTTTATATAAAAACATCGAATTTCTCTGTAACGTAAGTAAAGAAAACCAAAACTAATGTTATTATAGTATAATGCTTGTGTATTTATGCTTATTTCTTGTAATTGTGCTTCTTTTATCAAAATAGAGTGCACTTTTAGTAGAATCGAGCACACTTAAGTCATCGTTTGTTCAAAATGTTAATGCATAATTCGAATAAGATATATGCTTTTTCAACATTGATAGCTTTCCAATCTATTGTAGATTAGAACACATAATAGCAATGCAAGGACATCTAGTGGTTATAATGATCAAATGCTCTGATACGAATGCTTGTCGAGTCGAACAAACATTGTTAAAAACCTAAAATAACTAAACAAGTGACAGTGGAGCAGACAAGTTAAAAGCGCACCCTTTATTTAAAAATTACATATATTTATGCATTTTCCGTAACTTTGTTATGTTATTTTGTTCACTGCTTGTCGTATATAATGATCGGTTGTGAAAGTGTTTGATACAGATTGTGCTTAGGTTTGTGGCATTTGACTAATGTAATTGTGTTATAAAATAAAAGTATTCTCAGTGTGAAGTATTATTTCTAACAATGTGTTAATCGTTCAGCAACGACTATTTGTATTTGTTTAATACTACAGAATAAAATAAATACATCGGATTTTTCTGGAACGTAACTAGGAAAAACACCAACTAATGTTATTTATTTTAAAAGTAAGAATGTTTTAATTCTTCAATTTCACTTTTTTCTTGATTGTCCTTAATTGATTTCAAATCTTTTTAAACATACGAAGCTCATCATGGTGTGATTTACCTATTAAAATATTTATACTAGTTCAATATTTGTTGTTTTGCGACCAATAGTAAGCAATGACACATAGAGTATCTAAGAGTGCAAGCAACTAAACATAACGTAATATCTACGCCGAAAGTTCGGTTTTGATTCCAAGTCTCATCGAACAGATATGTTCTAATGTGATAGTAACTCAACAAGTAAAGATGTGAGTGTGATTATAAAACTATCGTCTTAGTTTGAATTTTATTCAATTATTGATATTCTCTTCGGTAATTATCGTCATGACTTTTAACAAAGAAGATCTCACTTGCACAGGCAGGCTCAGGAAGATATGAATAAACTGTAGACGATTTGCGATGAAAATACTACAGCTAATAACCGTTGACAACATCTATTTTGCAGCACTAATGAATTTTCAAAGAATTACAATTAGTATGAATCTTCTGGTGTTTTATGTTACGTAGTTATTACATGTTCAGACAAGACTAGAGCGACCCGATTTCATATGGGTCTCCAAATAAAACATTTTCGCAATACTTTATTGTATAACTTCGATAATATACCTAGGTAACTGCATTAAAGAACAATAAGCATTTCTTTGCAGTCTATTCTTACTAGCAAAGTTATTAATCACCCAGCAACGATTCTTTCAAATTGTAAACAACTAAACACGATTATATAAAACCATGGAACTTCTCTGGAAAGTAAGTAAGAAAAGCAAGACTAATGTTTTATATTATGTTATTTGTATATTTACGCTTATTTCTTGTAATTGTGTTTATTTTATCAAAATAGAGTTCGCTTTTAGTATATTAGAGCTCATTTAAAATATCGTTTGTTCAAAATGTTGGTGCATACTTCGAACAACATTATATGCTAGTGAAACATTAACATTTTTCCAATTTATTGTATATTATAAATATCAATATGTAATTTATAAATATCAATGCAAGGACATCAAGGAATTAGAATGATCGAAAGTTCTGATACGAATGCTTGTCGTGTCGAATAAAGATTGAACGAAAGTTAATATAAGTAAACAAATGACAATGGAACAGACAAGTTAAAAGAACACTTTTTTTATATAAAATACGTATATTTATGTAGTCTTCGCAACTTTGTTAAATGATATTGTTCAGTGCTTTTCGTATATAATGATCGGTTGTGAAAATGTTTGATACGGATTGTGTTTAGGTTTGTGGCATTTGACTAATGTAATTGCGTTATAAAATAATAATGTTTTTATTGTGAAGTATTATTTCTAACAATGTGTTAATCGTTCAGCGACGATTATTTGCATTTGTTTAATACTACAGAATAAAATTAATGCTTCGGATTTCTCTGCAACGTAACTACGAAGAACCTAAGGTTATTTACTTTAAATGTAAGAATGTTTTATTTTTTCAATTTAAGTTTCTTCTTGGTTGTCCTTAATTCATTTCAACTCTCTAAACATACAAAGTTCATCATGGTGTGATTTACCTATTAAAATGTTCATACTAGTTCAATATTTGTTGTTTTGCGAATAATAACACATGTAGTCTATAAGAATGTAAGGAATTAAACATAACGATGTTTAATTGCTACGTCCAAACTTCTGTTTTGATTACACGTCGAATGGAACAAATATTGTTCCAATGTAACTCAACAAATGAAGGTGAGAGTGCGATTATTAAACTACCGTTTTAGTCTGAATATTATTCAATTATTGCTATTCTCTTAGGTAATTATCGTCGCGAGTTTAAACAAAGAAGGTCTCACTTGCACAGGTAGACTCTTGAAGATATGAACGAAATGTAGACGATTTGCGATGGAAGTATTATAGCTAATAACTGTTGTGAACATCTATTTTGCAACGCCAATGAATTTTCAGAAAATTGCAATTATTACGAATCTTCTAGTGTTTTATGTTACTTAGTTACATGTTCAAACAAGACTAGCGCGACCTAATGTCGTATGGACTTCAAAATGAAACAGTTTTGCAATACTTTATTGGATAACCTCCATAATATATTTGCGTTAAACAAGAATAAGCATTTCATTATAATCCGTTCTTACGAGCGAAGTTATTAATCACCCAGCAACGATTCTTTGAATTTGTATACGACGAAACAGGATTATATAAAACCCTCTATTTTCTCTGGAAAATAAGTAAACAAAGCAAGACTAATGTTATGATATTATGTTATTTGTGCATTTACGCTTATTGTTCGTAATTGTTTTTCTTCTATCAAAACAGAATGTGCTTTTGTTTATTTATTTATTTCGTCTTATTTATTATGGCGGAGTTAAGGTCACAAAACATTTTCTTCCAATCAACCATAAATATACGCTCTTTTTTAGTACAAATAATATAATCACAACACATAGCAGAAGCAATAAACCTAGTACATCACAACTACAACACAAATACACACACACACACACCTCTATATATATATATCGAAGTTCTCTACTTTATATCATTGTAATATAATAGTAATAGGAGGGAAAAAAGAGGTAGTTCTAATGTTGTATATAAAATCCTGAAGCAAACCTTGTTCAATTCATTGCCCAGGATAAGTTATGATCTATCTATCCAGGATAAGTTATGATCCAGTATTAAACCCAGATCTTTGACTGTGCGCTGGAACAACATTGGGGTGTTATTTATAATTAAGGGGGGTAACGTTTCACAGTCAATATTACCACGAATATGCTTGGAATCTAAGAGCGTAGCTTGGGATTTTCTTGGGTTGATGCTCATGCCATGCCTTAGTGACCATCTCACTCAACTATCTAAATCATGGTTCACTTTATTTATTGCTTGATGCTACTCCGATGGCTAGGTTGAGAGATAAATTTGAAGGTCATCGGCATAGAGATGATAACGGCAATACGTTAAGGCATCACATATGTCATTGATGTAGAGAGCAAAAAAAAGAGAACCTAAAACACTGTCTTGAGGGACACCGCATGAGATTGGGGTTACAGAGGACGATTTATTATGAGACATAACAAATTGCTCACGATTAACCAGGTATAAGCGAATCCACGAAACGGCTGATTCAGAAAAGTTAAAGAAATCTTTCAGTTTAGCCTTCAGTATATCGTAGTCGACAGATTGAAAAGCTTTGCTATAATCCAACAGTACTAGGATTGTAGCTTGTCTATGGTCCATGGTCTATGGTCCAACGAAAATCTTCTGTTACGTGTACCAGTGGAGTATTGGTACTGTGGTTAGGTCTAAAACCTGACTGAAGAGGTTCTAATAGTTTGTTGTTTGTAAGATAGCTGTGGATCTGATTTTTAACAATATATTTCAGTGCTTTCGATAAAGCCGGAAGAATGCTGATTGGACGGAAATCGGTTGCCGAAGTCACACTGCTAGTTTTAGGAAGGGGTCGAACCATAGCTAGTTTCCAAATTAATGGAAAACTTCCATAAGTGATTGAACTATTAAAGATGTCAGTAACATAGGCCAAAATATGAGGAAGGATTAGTTTAAAAAATTTAGCTGACATCTGGTCAGCACCTTCTGCATTCGATTTGATTTTCAGAATAGCCCTTGTCACCTGGCTTGGACTAACCAGCGCGAAATAAAATTTGTTCCCATCTACCTGGCGCCTCAAAGTTGAATTAATAGTTTGAGTTTTAACAAATCTATCAATAAATGGGACCTCAGTGAAATGACGGTTCAAATCATCTAATGAACAATATTGAGTAGGATCAACATCTAATTTCCCCCCCACCCCCAGCGTTTTTAGTTTATTCCAGAGCACCCGAGGGTTACCACCTACATTAAGCAGGCTAGATGCAAAACGTTTCTTGGCATTCCTGACAATTTGATTTCAGCGGTTCCTAAGAGATCGATAACGTTCAAAACTAATACTTGAATGTCTGAGTTCATTCGCCAAATATCGGATCATGCAAAGATATACCACTTGCACTCAGCTGATCATGTTTGATAACACGTTCTGGGTGTGTTGTTAATATTAAGTCTAGCCAACTGTGACATGGTATGTGATACGTTGCTTGTAGTTTACAGGTACTAAGATTATAAGACGAGATCGTATTACGAAATTTCTGTATGTGTGGTTTAAATAAAAGCAAATCGTAGTTAAGGTCTCCTGTAATTATAACATGTTCATATACCCCAATTATGTTACCAATTTCATCCACAAAATTTTCGAAACAAGCACCAGGCGGTCTATACGCAACTACGAAAGCTAGTTTTGTTATGTTAATTGTCAATTCTAGAACAATGAATTCAGTTTGTTTCATGTAATTGCCAGGAGATTTTGAAATGACCTCAGCTCTGACGTTATCATCCACTAGGATTGCAACTCCGCCCCCGTTCTTATTTAGTCTATCATTCCTGAAAATCTTATAGCCAGTAAGAGTAATATCAGCTGAACGTACAGCTGGTAGAAGCCAGCTTTCGCTTATCGCAATGACATGTAACGGTATATGTTGGAAAATAGTTTGAATTTCATGTATATGCGCCATATATGATTGTGCATTTATATGTGCAAACAATAACGTACCATGGAATGGATCCAATGCACTCTTTAGCAGATTTGACGTAGTGGCGAGGGAAGGGCGAGGTACGGAATTTAGGTCACTGTCACTTGAGATGCAGGGAGAAACGTAAGTAAGAGGGGACATAGGATCACTCGCAAGTACCGCTTTCGGTGTTGCCAAATTTACAAAATCTACAACAGACATGTCCTAACAATTATATATATAGTGAGACAGAGAGAGGAAAAAAGTAAGAACTGCAAAGGCACTCAGTGAGAACTCGTAAGAATACTCACTCACCAGCATGAATCGATTCACAATATGGATGTAATTAACGTTAGGAAAACTATAAGACAATAGATTTACATATAACAAACGATATTTTTGCAATATGATGACTCCTGAATGTACATCAAAGTAACCGTGAAGAACTTCAGAACTGGATAACACACAACATACACACACTTTAACATAAATTATACTTGGCTCACTATACTTTTTGACAGGAAAGACAGACAATGCACTCTTTAGGGATACCACACACACATAGGACGCACAATATATACAACATATAAACATATAGAAACACAGACACAATATACACTACACTAGTAATTTCGTTTGAAAAACACACGCTGACAAAGTTCACACCTCCCTCCATTATGAGATGCAATCTAGTTCTTCCATTGTGGTGACTACAGCTTTCTTACCGTTGGCTTGCAGGACGAAAATTTTGCCATCCTGAGGCCACGCTGAAAATTTTCCAAAGCGTTCTTTGGCAGCTTGCAGCACCTTTCGTCTATTAGGGGTAAGTGATTCTGTTACCAGGAAAGGGATATTTTTCAAGAGTCTTTTAGCATTCCAAATGTCATTTCTTGTCTCGTAGCTTACACATTTAACAATACTTCATCTCTTCCCAGTTTTTACTGCATCTGCAACAGACCTTCTAGACGCTCCAATTCGATGAGTTCTATCAATGTGTGTTCGATTAATACACGTTAGTTTGAGCTTGTTATGAAGAAATTGCAGCACAATGTCCTCGATCGCCTCATTAGGTGTTTCAATGATGCCATAAATGAGAATTGAGTTTATCTTAGAGTACTGTGCAAGATCGTCGATTTCTTTGGACAGGCCCCCAACTTCTTTTAGTAGATTAGAGCTCATTTAAGATATCGCTTGTTCAAAATGTTGGTGCATACTTCAAACCAGATATATGTTAGTTGAACACTAATACTTTTCCAATCTATTGTATATTAAAACATATAAATAGCAACGCAAGGACACCTAGTGATTAGAATGATGAAACGCTGTAATACAAATGCTTGTAGTGTCAAGCAAAGATTGTTCCAAAGTTAATATAACGAAAAAAGTCACAGTGGAGCATACAAGTTAAAAGCGCACCCTTTATTAAAAAAATACATGTATTTATGAGGTCCTTCTAGTTGGCTCCACCAACTAACAAATTATAGACCAAAACATACTGGGTCAACCTTAGTGCGCGTTAGTGCATAATACCAGTACGTTATTGGTCCATTCCAAAGAGAGATACAACGAAAAATCTGTGAGTGGGGCCATCTTGACGTCAAATTAGCCCCACCCACTAACAAATATTAGATCCATCCTGACCCAACCATACTTGGTCGTTAGTGTATCGTTACTGCACGTTAGTGTTCCATTCCTAAGCGAGATATAACGAAAAACTGTTGGTAGAGCCAACTTGACTTCAAGTTGGCCCCGCCCACTAAGAAATATTAGAACTATTTCGACACAACCATACTGGGTCGTTAGTAGATCGTTAGTGTATAAGACCCGAACGTTAGTGCTCCATTGGTAAGCGAGATATAACGTAAAAACTTGACGTCCATTTGGCTCCACCCACTAAGAATGATTAGACCCATCTCGTCGCAACCATACTGGGTCATTAAATGCATCGTTACTGCACATTAGTGCATAAGACCCGAACGTTAGTGCTCTATTCCTCCACCTCCGACTCCTCCCCCTGATTATTAATTCCAGTGCATGCGTTTTTATGAACAAGATCTAAATATTTCTGCAACTCGTCTTTATATTGTACCCATTTTTCTTCTACACTTATACGCTTATTATTTAAAATTTGTTTCATCTCGTCATCGAGATTAGATATAGTTAGATAATGATGTAATTTTCCTGGTGAGATTAAAATAATTTTTTTCTCCCAGCATGCTGCATAATTACTATTTAATCAAACTAGATAGTAAACCCCCTAGAATGGGAGCAAGCAATGCTATGAGAAAACCACCTTTTTGTACAATTATACGTTTTTCTTTTGTTGCAGCGTTGGACTTTTCCGCGCCAGATATCTAAGTTCTTTTTCTATCTTCTCAATCTATTTTTCTTTTCTATTTAACGGAACGTTTCCTTGCAATACGTTATAGGAACCTTCACAGATAGACCGAATTAATTCGGAATCTACATTTTGTAATATTCCCTTGCGTACTTCAGGTTCTGCCTTTGCTAAAAGTCTTAGTAAGTGAGCACTTTCCTTATTATTAATTTTTGTTTACCATCTTAATGGCTATTATACTAAAAATACCTGTTAATATATATATAGGTTATTATTTTTAGCGGTACGTAAACATAATTAAAAGAATCCATGGGAAAATCGTTTGTTCGAACCCACTTCTCTTCGTCGGTATTTTGTTTTAAATCAAACAGCCGGTAATCATAAGCATTTCGAGTTGCATCTTGATAAGCTTCCTGAATAAATCTTATGTTACCCCGAAACAATTGACGTGCTAGGTAATTAATTTGAGCCTGATTTCTAGAATTCTTAAAACATATTATATAGTGACAATTTGACGAAATATCAGCCATCCGCGGTGATGGTGAAAAATATTCTTAGTTATAAAAATATCACTTAAATTCCGGCGATGGCTCCCTGTGGTGAAAATATCTACAACCCGATTATCATATTCACGCATTAAATCATAAGGTGCGGACCATCAGCCGCTGAAAACTCATCATCATCATTACACTGTGGCACGCATTCTTTAAATTTATACCATTTTGAGAGAGTGTCGTATAAGGGCTCCCGCTTTCCATACTATATTTTTTAAATAAATTACTGTAGTGCTCAAGAAATGTTTTTACAAAGTAGCTCTTCCCGCTGCCTGTAGGTCCTGCGATCATACATGTAAAAGGTTCTGCCACGTCATATTTTAATATATGATAGAACGAATCAGGAATATAATAAAATATTATTTTTACGATTTACAATTGTCAATACTTCCACTGCAATTCGTTTAGGTAGATTAGTAGCAAATTCAGGAATTATCTGATAATAATACATCGTAATTAGCACTAAGAGAAAATTCTGGGGGCGGAGTGGTTCCTGTAGTCGAATTAAAATAGCTGTCAATATACCACACATTATGTGACAAGAAAATTTCCCTGCATCATCATACGCAAGACCGACACATATTTCAATTTCCTTATTCACTTTTCACCATAATACCGTATTTATTCTAATCGTTTTCTTTTATACCCTTAGGGAAGAGTATCATAGTTATCCACACACTTTCTTTTATTAGACGTGACCTGATATATTTTGCTAGTTTCGTCCTTTGTAATTACTCTGTTTTTTGTTCGGGCAATGTGGCGACCAGTGGGAATATTAACAGCTGAGAGATTATTCACAATCATATCTCGCATCTGCTCAAAATTAATGTGTTTCAGCGTATTATTATTTTTACAACCACATTTACTTTTATTATTGGCCGGATTTAGTACGTTGTAGCCATAACATTTAGGACCGCCGGCACAATACTCTCAGATATATGCGTCTGTCCCGTATGCGCTTAATTCATTTTTCCATTTACGCAGATAAACCCCGATATCTAAATCTGGGGCACCGTCCGCTTGAATATATGATATATTATACTATCGGTGTCGTAGTATAATACCCGCTCCCAGAGTAGGTCTAAGTAGCCTTATAGCTCAAGCCTGGCGTGGGTGGTTGTATACGCTGCAATTACCACATTTGTTATTTTCAGTTCGGCATTCCAATCTTATCGCCTTACTATAATGCACGATTTCACCTCAATATTGGGGGCGGTTAGTTTATCAAAATATTCCTCAGGCTCCCTAATAATACTTGTATGTTCAAGGTTTTAACGCTGCGCGAAGTTACCCCACAGCGAGTTTAGCGGAAATTTGGCAATGCTTTTTTGCCTTATTTTCGGCGATTTTATTGCAATTTAGCCGAATCCCCTTTCTTCATGATATTCTTTTACGAAGGCCGCTTTTTGCTCCTCGATGTCACACCCTGGGGGCCACCCGCTACACTCGATCTTCACCTTTATGAACATGATGTATTCGGTGAAAGGACCACCTTCCTTCTTTTCGAGGTCGTACATTACGACCCCGTACTCCGATACCTCGTGCTTCTCGACAGCCTTTCTCACCTAATCTACTACCCACACACCGGTCAGGACTCGCTCCTCATCAGTGTGTGTACACTCCTTGCTGTTGTGAGTGTCTACGCATGTTCTGCACAGAGGATATACTAACTTGCCACCAGTGCAATAGGGGAGAACCGGATGGTAGAGATAATCCGATGACAGCACCGGGCATTTTATTATCCCCTCGAATGCAGAAATGTTGGGACACTCGCTATCGTCAACGTTGATTTTTGGGTGGCCAACAGGATATTTCTTGACTTTGCTGCAGTAGGGGTAGAATGAAATTATGTCTACGTACTTTACCCTCTCCCCCGGTCTTACCCTGTAGTAGATCCTTGTAGCATCCCGAGGTCTAATTGGACCAGGATGGGCTCGCACAAAGACATGCACGTCGGGGTGTTCTCTGAGGAAGTGGCGCCACTGACATCTCCTGTACTACATAGTCCAGCACTTTCAATCGCGCTATTTTATTACAGGTGCTCTCACAACGCATATTAAAAGTGCTATACGGATCATTATATACGGGGTTGCCACGCGTTGTGGAGTAACGCACACTTGATACTCCCAAATATGTTCAGCGCACTGGTGTAGGGCGTACCCATCTACCTTAAATCGGCCCTTGACAACAGCTTCACTGCCATTACCAGCATCCTGAATATTGATATTTAATTTTTGGGGCTCATATACCATCCACTGAACCGTTCCTACAGCCTGGTATCCCGCCATCTGTACCCCTTTTGCGGGATGATACCGATACTGCTCGGCTGTAGGAACTTTTTTCTAAACATCAAATTACAGGCGCTTGCGAAAATTATTGTGTAGAGGGATGGATTGAACCCCGATAGAGCGTGAAACTCGCTCAATTTAACGCACGCCCCACGCAGTATATTCACATCCTCGACACAATATTGTATCAGCTGGTCCTTAAATATAAAACCCGTATCACCAAGGCTCTCTTTCTTCTCCACATACGATCTCTCAAACTCCTCCCTTTGCTTCTTCTTCGTATCGCCCAGATCATAATAGGCTATTCCTGGTAGCACTCCACAATACTCCTGATTAGGAAAGGTGATTAATAGATGGGGAAAATGCCCCTTAGCCGCGGGTAAATCGAACGCCTCATTTAATTTAAGCTGTCGATAAACTTTAAGTAGAAGTACTCCATAAACACAATTTTGCACCCCTGCATAATAACTCAAGGTGTCCAATTTTTCTTGAGCATCATGCTCCGCAGAATAAAGTGTTCGTCATAGCCTTTAGCGTTATGCGCAATGCAAATCATTTTATTAATACCCGCTCTTCTTACAGCTAGATAATCCAGGAATTTCTCTATGCGAGCACCACCGTAAAATATGTGCTGTTTTGTACCACAAACACTATATTGTTCATTACTGCTACACTTATAGCACACCTGCTGGCACACCAGCAAATTAGGTTCATGTTACGATACTCCACCGGTTACTTCCTTTTGCTGCCGACATGCGATATCATAGAATATTAACATCCATTTGCGGGCAATACACCGACGACTAGGCGGTATGTGGCATGAATGACCGGGGTCCATCATATTGCGACATATAGTGCAAAATGACTCCCCGCAGACGTGGGGGTTCCGTTCCCTTTTAAACACATAAGCTTCTGAAAGGCACATATTACATACCCGCAGAGTGCTGCATAACGCATTACGCTGGTGGTTGGCAAAGCAATCCGCACCACTAAAACGACTACTACACTCTTTACAATAATCAACCTATCAGTGGTGGAGGGACATGAGGCTTATTTCGACATTTACCACACAAAGACTTTCACTTTCCCGCATGGAGACCTTTGTTGGTAAATTTCTTACGGCACTCCTCGCAATGTTAATTTCATGAGAATGCAGCTGTCAAATTTGTAATCATTTCATAGTGATTATGGCTGTGTAGCAGATTATTTCTTTCACCCTCAGTTTGGCCCTCAAATAGCACCTTCTCACCAGATAGGCTATCATACATTGTTAATTTATACCCGGCTAAATGGTGCAGAAATTTTCTCATTTCAGCTATACCCCCAACATTAGCTAAATCCACATTGTCCTTTCTGCGAACACATACACCTCTTTCGCCATAAATTTTGGATACTGATGGCGATACTTGTATTTCTTCTTTTTATTCTCGGCGTTATCGATTAATCCTACAGCAACAACCAGGGCATGAGCTAGACAGCTACAATCAGCGTTTTTAATACTCAGTATACCTCGGTTGCGCGCTATATATTGTGAAGTGGTGGCGAAATTTTGTTTTACATGACCCTCGCCCGTAGGTAGTTCGATGTGGTGGAAATAGACCACAAAGTGGTCCTGGTACAAAAACGAGGTGTTCGATTGAATCACTTTATTTAGTGCGCTCCAGATATTATCGGCGTTCATGTTTCTACCCGCTCTAAATGATAGGTAAAACGGCTTATCTGGGTGATTTTGTGACCCCTACTTGGTTTTTGGGGAGTACGCCCACCATTAAACGCTCTACTAACTGCCTCATGGCTTTCTCCAGCCAGGCTATGGGGTTTTTACCCACGTAGTGAGATTTTATCTCGACAGTTATTAACGTTCCGTTATCCTTAACCGCTTATAATATTGCCGAGATTCGCTAACTATATTAAAGGTTTCCATTATAATAGCTAAACACTAACTGTAACAAAAATTGCTATAGAACACCGAGAAGCTTTTCCTGTAATACCCTATTAGCGTAATCAAGCCCACAGTGTTTGTTATATTCAATCTGGAAATAAAATATTATTTACAAGCTATTAGAGAAGGTTGCGGGCTGTGATCAACAACATTTTGAAAATTCAATTTGCTACCGCAAAGTATAACTATAAAAGGTTTGGGAGGTTGTTAGCCTAATTAACGTTTTTCTTATATTCTACAACAACAGTAGTTATGCTACGGCAAAAAATGTTTAAAAGCCAATACACAACGTGTGCAATTTTTGTTTCGAACCACACATATAAACACCCATTTTGCAGTTCAACCGCCTGCTCAAACCTGTAAGTGAATGCGACGCGTAGAGGGCCTACTTATAAAGCAATCTTTGTTTTTAAAACCAAAATATATTCCCAATAACGTGAAGACTAAACGTTCACTCTCTAAACAATATTTTCTTTTATAGCGTTATTAAATGCAGTGCAGGTAGGTTCTAAATGGTCTCTCGCTGCACGTGACATGCATAATACGTGTGTGTAAAGAAAATCTTTTCCGAGGAGAGAGCAATGGCCTACTCGAAGCTTCTGGAAAGAACTAAACGTAACACACACACGTTAACTGTTTGTCTATTAACTAGCACTTTGACGTTTCTAATAAAACATTCGTTAACAAAAACAGTTGTTCATTTTTTAGTTAAAGGGTTTTTAACGCTAACTCGAAAGCATTACAAATTTATCTTTCTGAGGGAGCAGACACAAACTACGTCACTGTTACTTTTGAAAGACGTGTGCAAACGTGCAGGACAAACAAGACTAGAAAAGTGCGTTAATAGAAGCATATGGCAATATTCCGTCATGGTTTAGTGCACTCAATGCGTCATCGACTTTACCCTACAAAGTATTAAACCATAGAACATAGGACACAGATAGTAATAATTTGGGCTGTATCAATACTTTGCTTTATATTATTTTATTTTTTCGAAAAAATACATTATTGTTCTTGTTAAATTTTAAAATCAAATCGAAAGATGAACAGATTATGTGCATCAACATTTTTTGCGCTATTAACGCCAACAGTATGCTACTCCAAAATTAGGCAATATAAACACATATTTTGCAATATCTCATTCTACTTGTCTTTGATCGAGACCTCTTTTAAGCAATCCCGTTTTCTCACTCTTTAAATGCAACGCACAAAACGCATTATATATATATATATATATATATATATATATATATATATATTTGTGTGTGTGTGTGTCACGCAGAAAAATGGCTTTTAGCAATTCAACACTGTCATAACCTTTATAGCAGAAAATACACTTCCGAATATTTACAGTTAATTTTATTCCAATCTGGCTTCAATAAATGAGACAAGTAGGGATGAAAACACGCACTTTTCGCTGCTAGAACATAAAATAATAGTTTTTCTTTTTCACTTACCTATAGGCCTATTCGTTGTTAGCACTTACAACAAAGCCAACTTCACTATAGAACACTCGCGTTATACCTCCTATTACAATGGCATTCGTGCCGGAACTAAGTCAATTCCCAGCTATGTGTTTAGGCTTGAAAATTGTGTTTGTAGTCTAATTGCTGCTATGTTAAACAGGGGTTCGGGTAGTCTTTTATACTGTGTTAGGTAGGGTATAAAGCATGATTCTTAGCCTCTGTGCGAGTAAAAGAGGTTCGTAGATAATTTTAAAATGCGACTCCTGACGTTCTATGCCATGTTCTTCAGCAGCCACAACAAATGCGACACTCTGGCTTGTACAGACCTGGAAAATAGACTCCTTGCTATTAGTCGGGTATGGTATAGCCTACTGTGTCATGTTATGTGGGTTAGCTAGAGTACGCTCTTCAGAGTTTTATAACATAGCTCGTAGTCTTTTATGAACCAGATTAAATTCTGATTACGGTCAAAACAGCCCCAAGTGATACATCCTACTTCTGTGTTGGTTAACAGTTACAAGATTAGAAGAGACCCTGGCGACTCGAAGTAATATGGAGCTCGAATTCAAACACAATTTTACAATATTTTATTGTATAACTTGTGTAATGTAATTGCTTTACTTAACAATACGTTCTCCATTGTAGGTAGGCCATTTTTACCACCAAATTGGTAATAACCCAGCAATGATTCTTTGAATTCGTATACAATTATGCACGATAATGTGTAAGTTCATCGTAATTCTCCTAAAAGTAAGTAGAAGAAATCAAACTAATATTATCCTAATATCATTCTCGTGTATGGAAGTCTATTTCATGTAATTGTGTTTCTTTTGGCGAAATAGAGTGCGTTTCTAAATTCGAACTCAGTTAGGTTATCCTTATTTCAATGAGTTGGTAAAATGCTAGTTGAACATTGGTAGATTTGCAATCTTTCGTACATTAGAACACGTAACATTGTTAGTGATTATATAGATCAAACGCTCTGGTAAAAATTGTTGTTGAATCGAACAAAGATTGCTTATTTGGTAATACAACTAAACAAATAATAGTGAAACGGAAGATTTGCAAGTGTATTCTTCACTTAAAGATACTTATATTTATACTAGTTTGAGCAACTTTTAAAGTACTATTGTTCACTTATATCATATGTAATGATCGCTAGCAAAGCAAGTAGTTTGGAATTTCGACCTATGTAATGAAATTGCGTTTAAAATATCAATTTGCTTATTCTAAAATACTGTTTAAGGCAATGTGTTAATCGCCACCAACGTTTATTTGAAATTGCCTAAAACTAAACAGAGTTGTATATGGGGATTTCCTAATCAAATTCCATCTTATTGCTACAACGAGACTAGGAGGTATAAGAATGTACTGCAGACGATTTGCAATGTTAGTTTTGTACATCAATATAGTACTACTGAAACCTTCTTAGAGAATTATATTATTATTTACCATCTACTATTCCGTGTAGGTGAACAGTTACAAGATTAGGCAAGATTCACGCGATTCGAAGTAATGTGGAGCTCTTAGTCAAACAGAATTTCACAATACTTTATCGTATAACTTGTGTGATGTAATTGCTTTACACAACAATACGTTTATCACTGTTGGCCAGTGTTCTGAATAAATTCGTAATCATCCAGCAACAATTCTTTGAATTCGCATTTAACTATCCACGATTTTGTGTAAAATTATCGAAGTTCTCTTTACGGTAAGTAGAAGAAATCAATCTAATATTATCCTAAAACATACTGTGTATGGAAGACTGTTTCTTGTAATTGTATTTATTTTGCCGTAATAGACTGCGTAGCTAATGTTGAACACACTTAGTTTATTTTTATTTCAATAAGTTGGTGGATAAGTCAAGAAAGTAAGATGCTAGTTGACCATTGGTAATTTTGCAATCTTTCGTACATTAGCAAACGTCAATAGCACTGCTGGTGATTATAAGCTTTAATATGTAGAAACGCACTCTATTTGGGTAAAAGAAACACTATTACAAGGAGTAAGCTTAAATACACAAATAGCATATTATAATAACTAATTTGTTTTTTACTTACGTTCCACAGAAATTCGATAATTTCCTGTTTGTATAGAAATTGAAAGAATCGTTGCTGGGTGATTAATAAATTTGCTCCTAAGAATGGCCCAATGAAATGAATATTGTTGTTTAATGCAATTATATTAGCAAAGTTATACAATAAAATATTACGAATTGGTTTCATTACGAGCTACATACGAGAATGCATCACACTATTCTGTTTTTATCATGAAATAATTACCCAACATAAACCACCAAAAATTTCGGGATTGTATGTAAATTCATTAGTAGTGCAATGTTGATGCCCTCAACCGTTATTTGTAGTAATCGTCTAGAGTTGATTCATATCTTTCCGATTCTACCAGTGCAATTGAGATCTTGTTTGTACTCTAATCTTCACTTATGTTTAGATTTGAACAATATTTCTTCGCTTCAACGTGCAATCAAAACAGAAGATTGGGCGTAGATATTAAGTTAGGCATAATGGCATGCACACTTATGGAATATATATAAAGGGAACCAAGAAAGTTTTGTCGCTTTTTGTGGAGGTCTGTGTTCAATTGGCCCTCACACCGTGAGTTGAATGCGAATGGAGATCAGGCTAAGGTCAGTTGTTGGTGTGGGTATAGCCAACATACTACCTGGTTGT
>JAGDQP010038496.1:0-18139 GCA_022664845.1 Lepisma saccharinum
AAAAATGCAAAGGGTACGAATTAGGTATTTTATTAAATGGGAACAATAATTGTCACAATCATAGTAAAGATTTCCCTGAAACCCCTTCCACCAAGAAATACATGAAACGTAACAAGCTTATTAAAATTACATTTTTTGTTTTTATTCATAAAATAGCAATAATAATGATAAAACAACATTTTTTCATGTTCGTTATATTTTGATGCCATTTTCAGTTTTTCTTTACCCTTTTCTTTACTGTTTGAAACACAAATCATTATCTGAAACTTTGTTGTTTTTAGTCCTTTAATTAAACTCAAGGACGATTATTTGCTAGTAGTTATTCCTCTAAAAAAAGAAACAATGAAAGAAAGAGAGGCGGAGAAAAGGAAAGCGGAAATAAAATGTAGGATAAGGAAAAAGATTTCTAGGAGAGATAAAGGGGAAGGAGATATATATGGATAAAGAAGGATCATAGAACAGAGACAAAGTCAAAAGTAAAGGGAACGGGATACATAGAGAGAGGTTGGGGAAAGGAAAGGCAGTCAGTCGACTGTGGAACCAATTAGTGAAAAGTCAGTAATAAAAGACTTTCTTTTTTTCCTTTTTTTTTTAAAGAAACAGGGAACCGTCATGATACGAAAGTTTAATTAGCAAAACTTGAAGATGCATTACTACGAGGTCGTTTCAATACACCTTCTTCTGCTTCTATGCCATTATTTCTTTTAGTATCGAAAAGTTATTTTTTTATTATTCTTTAGGTATTTCCATTTGTATAATGAACAATTTCCTCCTTCAGGGAAAACTTTCACTTTTGGCTTTTTATTATTTTTGTTTGCATTGAATAAAAAAATATGTTTAGACTCCCAAGAGTAAAATTATTAAGTAGTTAAATTAAATATTATTTGTTTTCAACACAGTTTTCATAGGGAAATCTTAAATACGAACATTTGTGCATGGCAGTACTAAAAATTCTCGACTATGAAAGCAAGCTAACCTATTCATAAGTCAGCTGTTAAAACTAATCTCTTCTCGTATAGACCAATCTCTCTGCTCTAGATAGTCTGTGAGAAAATAATAAAAGAAAGACTTTATAAATTTGTCTCTCCGTACTTAAATACTGCTCAACATGACTTTCTACCTAACAGCTCTTGTTTAACTAATTCGTTAACATTACTCCCACATGCAATTACGTCTATTTAAGACAACTCTTAACTTGACGTGGTATACATAGACTTTTCCAAAGCCTTCGACAAACTAAATATCAATATGCTTCTTTCTAAATTATCTGATAGGTTTAATATACATGTAATATTTCTTTCCTTGCTCAAAGAATATCTCTGTTATTCTGTGAACAGTGTGGGGTTCCTTCTGGTTCTTCTTCCAAATATGTTTCTGTATTAGCCGGCGTGCTACAAGAAAGTGCTCTTGGTCCACTATTATTTCTTCTATACATTAATGATCTTACATCTCATTTAACTTCACCTTTCAATAATATTCTTCTGGTCGCAGATGATTGCAAGATCTTTAGAAAAGTTACTAGACTGGCCTATATAAAATAAAGATTATCAAAGTTTTGTTTACAGAAATTCAAAGCCTTTCTTGTCTTAGTAACTTTTTCAAAGTGTTCATTTAACCTAAATTGAAATACTGCTCCTTGTTAGGAATATGGCTTCCTCTACTCACTTGACACGTCTCGGCTCTAACTTAAAATAATTCCATATCAAATCAACCAATCAATCAAATTTCATGATGTATTTTTATGGGATCACGGTGATATGCATTTTTTTAAAACAGAAGTACCAGGTACACAGCCCCTTATGCACAACGTGTATGAATACCTTAAACGGCACTACACATAATGGCTTTTAGCAAAGTAAATTTAATTGCTTAAAATGTGACATACAGTATCTTAATTTCAGTTCTCTTGTAAGACAAAGCAAGCCGCCGTAGCTCAGCGGTAGAGCATTGGCGTAGCATTCGGGAGGTCGTTTGTATGATCCCAGCGGCCGACTACGCTGACTGAGTTTTTTTCCAGCGTTTTTCCTCAGTCACACCACGCAAATGGCACTTTCAACATAGGTTCCGGCAGACACCTTCACGATTCCTCCACTATATCCCGGCCTGAGCCTTAGATGTATAAAGGCCATAAACAAAATTCAAATTAAAAGGTACTGTAGAACAAAGCTAGTAAAAACTAGTCAGCCCAGCCTGATCTCTGTATTTTAAAAAGGCAGTAAGAATTATTAGTTTTAAATTATTAAGTTACAGGCTAATAAACCTACAACTTTATTATTATAATAAAGTACCTCTATTTTTTACCTTTGAGAATCGAAGGCTCAGGCCGGGATAGAGGGATTCGGGAAGGTGTCGTGCAGAGCCTATGTTGAAGGTGCTATCGCGGCATCAGTCTGATGGGACTGAGGAAACACCCTGAAAAACCTCAGCCAGGTTGGTCGGCCGCTGGGATCGAACCCACGAATACGAATGCTACGTCAAACTGTAAGAGTGAAGCACTGAAATTGATAAATTGTCAAATTCTAGTATACACCAGTCATCTTGCCAGACATATCCTGTGGAATATACACGGAGTCATTGGGGAAAAAATACTTTAGTAAAAAACACCTGCATCATCAGCTAACAGAAGAATCTTACTGGAAGGTGAAGGTAAGTGAGAAAAAAGATAATCTACATTATGTCAAGAAAGTACCGGGAATTGGTCAATAAAACACAAAATATGCATTATTCATCAAAATTTATTGTATCGCCTTCAAAGTAGGCCCCTTCCGAAATAATACACTTCAACCAAAGAATAATCCAATCATCAAAACTTTTTTGAAACACATTTTCCGGAATCGACTTCAGTACTCGCCGCGAAATCTCTTTGATGTCTTCTAATGACTGAAAACGGGTGCCTCAAAGTAGTAATTTGAGTTTTGGAAAGAGAAAAAAAGTAGGCCGGAGCCAGATCAGGGGAATACGGTGGTTGTTGGATAAGATTTGTTGAGTTTTTGGCCAGAAATTCGTTCACAATGATAGCCTTGTGAGATGGTGTATTATTGTGGTGCAAAGTCCATGAGTTTTCTTTCCACAAATCTGATCTTTTTCGACGAATTTACTCTCTCAAACACCGCATAACGCTCAGATAATATTCTTTATTTACTGCCTCACCTTCTGGCAAGAATTCCGAGTGCACAACACCGCGATAATCGAAAAAAACTGTCAACATCAATTTCACTTTTGATCGACTTTGACGTGCTTTTTTCGGTTTCGGCTCAGTTGGAAGGCGCCATTCCGAAACTTGTTGACTGGTTTGCATGTCAAACTCGTAAACCCATGTCTCATCACCAGTTACAATGCGGTTTATGAATGTAAGGTCGGAATTGACTGGTTCTAGCATGTCTTCAGCGACCCTTACACGATTGAGTTTTTGAGAAAATTCAGGTCTTTCGGCACTAGACGAGCGGCAATGCGTTTCATGCCCAAATAATCGTTCAAAATTTTACGAATTGATTCTTGAGACGCAGAAATTTCAGCGGCTATCTCTATTAGAGTTAAACGACGATTTTCAGTCATCATTTCCTTTACTTTAGCGATGTTAAGTTCAGTTGAAGACGTTGATGATCGACCTGAGAGAGGTAAGTCTTCCACCACATCTCGACCGCTTTTGAATGCACTGTACCACTCATACGCACGCGTTTTTGATTAAGTCAATTCGACCGTAAGTCTCATATAACATTTTCAGTGCTTCGGCACACAAAATTTCATTTGCAATGCAAAATTTAAGACAGATTCTTTGTTCGATATTTTTATCCATTGTAAACATCGCACACACACATTTAAGATGAACTGACAAATGGAGCACTGAAAACAAACTAAATGACAGATGGCGCTCAAACTCCGCGTGAGCATAGAGGGCACTTGTGCTAACGTAGCGACAAGAAGAATTTCAATACTCCTTGAAGTGGGCTTTGTAAATGTACAATTCCAGGTACTTTCTTAACAGAATGTATGCAGTGAAGAAATGATTACACTTCTAGGACATTTCTTAGGTCCTGCTAGAAGTACTGCTCATAAAACTGAAACATATTGAAACAAGTATCAAGAAGAATCAATTGCTGTTCACGGTTAAAGACATAGTCTATTATTGAGGGGGAAATCCCTATGTATGCTAAACATGTTGGATAATTAATAGATTTAAAAAACGTATTGGGGCTCCTCCAAGGAGCGCCACAGTGTGTGAATCAACACATTGATACCAAGACTCTCAGCATGCTTTTAACTCTACAGGTTATATCGCGGCGTGTGTTGTTTGGTTTCTATCTTTCCGAGATATTTACCGCGGATCGGTGGTATAGAAAAGAATGAAAGAAGGTGAAGGTGAAGGCGAAGATGTGCATTTTCGCTGTAAGTGCCTCATTTGGTAGCGTTAATTTTATTTTTTCCATAATGTGAACCATTCTTCTGGTAAAGCAAGATGGCGCTGTGTGTATACAGATGTCTGGGTTGTGTTGAAGAGACGTACACTAGAGTGTCTTCTGCATACAAGGTCAAGTTTATATTAACATGTTTTGAGATATCGTTTAGAATGAGAAAAGGAGCGGACCTAGTATGGAACCCTGGGGAACACCGGCTCTTGTTTACCACAAATATGCCGGTCATCAACGCATTTTTGTTTTGTTTTGAAAGGTAGCTGTCTAATAGGTGGATTAGTTTGTCTGGAAACTTATGCTTTATGAATTTGTATACAAGCCCAGTGTACCAGAATGTCGAACGCCTTCTCCACATCAAGAAATTTTGTGCCTGTAGACCGCTTTTTATTAAAGTCTCTTGTGAAGTATTCGATGACTCTAACTAATTAATGTGTTGTGCTGTCGCAGTTTCTGAAACCAAATTGTTCATCGGACAAGAGTGAATAACGCGCTGAAATTTTCTGAAGTCTTCTTAAAAGGACATATTCCGTTAATTTTGCCAGAGTATTAAGGAGGCTAATCGATTTGTAATTTTACCGGGTTTTATGGTATTTGTTTGGCTTTAGAATGGTAATAACTTCCGCTGCTTTCCATTGAGCAGTAAAGTAGGCGTATTTGATTATGCTGTTGATTACTTGTGTTAAGAATTGAATTGCCTATCCGAGAGGTGTTTTAGGATTATGTTTTCTACGGCGTCTGGGGCCGGTTATTTATCCAATTTTAGTTTTGCAATGATTTTGTAGAGTTCTTTCTTTTTAGGTCTATTGACCTTGGACGTTGAAGGTTGGGTGAAGAAGTCTTTTGACATTCCATACGTCTTTGTTAGGCTGGAATGAGTTTTCGAACCAGTCAGCAAACACATTTGCTTTGTCTTGTGGCATGTGCATCAGTTGCTGGACACTAACTAGTGCTGAGGTTGGTGTATACGGCTTGGTCAGGTTCTTAGTCAACTTTATATGGAATTATCTGAAACTAAGTTTTGAAATTCTATCTTCCCACTTATTACTGTGGAAAGTAATAGATTTACTCTTTACTAACATTTCAAGTTTGTTGATATGTGTTTTATAAAGTCTGTTACGCGTTCTGATGAGCATTTTATGGTATTGTTTTACGGTAGTTCTAAGGTAACCACAGTGACAACTAACGCCGTCTATGCACAAATTCCGGTTTCATATTTACACACCTGGTACTTTAGGTTCCTGTTTAGAGACAAACTTTTGCTTTTCTGAACGTGCTTCCTTAGAGCTAACACTCTGATTTACTAGCTGAGGCTCATCCATTGTATATACATTTTGTTTTTCCTTATGCTGTGTGAGTACATCCACACTTCTCATCACACGAATATTTTCTATATGAATTGTAGACAAAAATTCCTGAACATTACTGGGTTGTTCAACAAGTTGAGTTTCTTTATTCTGCGTAGATCTAGGGCGTAGTTCACTTTTGTCTATGTTGAAACTGGTGCGGTTTTATGGAACAAATCCAATTTAAGAATGGTTTTCTTCATCCATGCCATATCTCTTGTCAACGTTTCTAATTGTGTTGTTAATTTTGCTACGTGTTCTGTTGACACTTGGGCAGGAGCACTGTTCCCCCTATGTTGTAACCATAATATACTATTTGAATTTTTGACACAGAATTCTCTTGTTTCCCTACTTCGATTCCCTTGATTGTATCTATCAGCCAAATGCAACCTTATTCTCCAGTTGTCAAATAATTCATCTATACCAGTGTGGCCAATAGTACTGTTGCTCAAATCTAGTCCAGTTACATAATGAAACATGTAGAGAACGTAAGAATTAGTTTTTCGAACAACACTGGAAGATATCGGACGAAAGATTAAATCAAACAACTCATGCGAAATATATAACATTGTGAGTAAATAAATTCTACTACTGGTAAGAAAAGTAACGTAGCTTGCTTGTCGATATTTAAAAAAGAAATAAAAACAATTGCAACTAGGTATGTGCGTGACCCTTCACTGTTAACTGGATCACAGTCTGAGAACATTGTGTAGTGTAGTTGCCCAATCAAACTACAAACACCGAGATAAATGACTTAAACGTAAATCATGTATAACGTCAGAGTTACACAGTTGATAGACAGAAACATAGTGGTCCTCACCAATCATTTAAGAGATAGCGTCTGAAGAAGGTAGGAGTGAATACTTGCTATTAGCTACAGGAACTACCTGTGTGTATACGTATTGAGCATTACCATACGTGTGGAACAGTTTGTTTTATCCGTTCTTATTATTTGTGTTTTGCTGTTACTATTATTGTACTGCAATCATTGCAAACGAAATGATTCGCTAGGAACAAGCCAGTAAATTGTGCGTTAGGTTACCTTTGGGAGATTTATTTATTTTTGTCTTCTCCCTCATATTTCTGTTCTGTTCTTGTACGTGGTTGTGTGTATTAAAGTGTAGACGAGCCTTTGAAAAGCATTGTCGTTTAGATGCAAGTACAAGTGAACAAATATCTTGAGCTATTTAGAGGACAAAATGAACTTAGGACATATTGTGGCTCTGTTAAGCAGAAAATTTGGAATAAAGCATAACCTTCCGACTGCAGCTGACGTTGTAATGTATCGGCAAGTTAAAACACCGCTGATGAAGCATGAAGTCAAAATAGCAGACGTCAGTTCTTTGGATGTGCTTGATTCGGAATCCGATGATGTGGAATCGCAGAATATCGAAAGAAACGAAGGGAAAGTACGAAAGAAACCCGATACTCGGACACAATAATCTGAATATAGCAGCAGTTCCGAGTAACAGCCATCACCCCTAAAGAGGAAAGATTAAAGTGTCAGATGAATATATGGAACAAGCGTACAAGTTCTGGACCAAGCAATCATTGCACGGACAACTCCAAATAGCTCCACATGGGAAGGGCGTGAATGGAACATCGAACCGATTGAAGTTTATATCACTTAAAAATAGATTCAAACGTTTGCAGTACGATTATCAGCTTTAGAGATTCGAGATGCGCATGAAAGGAACATCCATTACACGTATCAACAAGGAAGTGTGAAAATTGTTCAAGGAAGATCGAGCTAAAAACGCCATTGTCCATGTTCCGTCTATCAATCTGTATGGACTGCAGGCAAGTATACCAACAATTAGCGTCTGACTGTTCTTCAGATGGTCACAACATCGCTTCCAAGTTTACTGAATCAGCCAGTTGGTTACTCAATTTTATGAGAAGATATAATATTTGTATTGGGGCAGCTACTCATCCCGTTGGCAAGGGTTACCACGTTTACGACAATAAGATAAAAGAAGCTGCAGATCGCTTTATTAATGACACAAGAACATTAATTGAACAGAAGTACACTAGTGAACAGGTATTTAACGCTGATCAAAGTCGTTTCGAAAAGGAAATGCATTCACACAGAACACTTACACTGAAGGGAGAAAAAAAGGGTTAATATTGCAGTAGGGTTTCTTTCTGCTACTACACATTCTTATATGATCATTCCTGTGATTTCAATGTCTGGTCGTCTTCTTTCTTCACTCTACGTACTAGTGGCGGAACCATTCGGTCACTTCCCTAAAACCAAGTCTGCTGATGAACCAAACATTAGATCTTATGCTGGAACAACCGATTACATGCAGAAGAGTGATTTGCAAATATTTATACCAGAAGTGTTTTAGCTTCTGTTACCGCAACTAATAAAAGCGATCTTCTTCTTCTTCTTGTCTCCTGGAGCACAAATAAAAATGTTGCGTTGGTTCAGCAAACAGTTCCTGACGGTATCGTATTTGAGCGAAGACTTATTCCAGAGAAGTGCACTGGTCTCATTCAGCACCTAGATGTCGACTTTTCCCGCTCTTACAAAAACTTCGTTTGTTTCATTACGGATAGTGGTTTGCCTACGGGAGAGGTAGACATTTGGCAAAGATATTATTTTCTACATATTCAATCTTTTATTCATTACCAGTTCTCTGCTGATATGTTTCGGGACATGATCAAACATGCCTCTTTTCCGCTGCGGTCATACTGACGAAATGCCACAAAATTTCATTACACCTATTGAGTACTGTCTTGACCCCACAATTTGCGGTAAATACCAGGAAGACGACTGTAACAAATAAGGTTTGTAAGACATGTACATTGTAAGATATGCTTTTGCTTATTTCACACTCTCACTGACAAACTGCGTGTTCATTGTACTCAATGACATGTTGGAGACTTATGACATATGATACTATTCATAGTACTGAAAATGCCAGTCAAAGATGTTCTAGTTTACTTATAGGTACGCACACATTGTTGAACGTTTGTTATGCCTATATATATAATTACCCAGTTACATTTCATTTCCCTATCTTTGTGTAACTCTTACGTTAGTGAAATGTTTTGTTATTCAAATAATTCATTGTTACAGCGATTCCTTAACACAGACAGGCGCAAAAATAAATGAAAAACTGACCAACATTAATATGGAAAATATATCTTTTAAACGTCTCTCACTATCTGTACAGGGTTCCTAATAATGTGTGCAATTGTTTGTTTCCGTCTCCTAACTCTTTGCGATGGTTATTAATGTTACATATCTTATGATATTATGGTAACCCTGGTTGTATCTGGGTTTTCTTTCAGATTTTTGTGTGATCCTTTACATGTATATATTTCGTCCAGTTTGTACCATTTTTCGTGCACCAGTATTTTGCGCCGTGTCGAGCCATACAGTCACTAGGTTTCATGATGTTTTAAATATTATATCTCGAAAAGTTTGCAACACTTTGGGACTGGATCTCAAAATTTAAGTTGCTATTTTATGTGCGTTTGAAAGATACGCAAATTAGTACATAGTGAAACTAAGAAAAATAACTTTCAGCAAAGTTGGCAACACTGTTTACGATTATATGTACAATATTTAGTCAGTATAAAGTTTTACGGTTTGAACTCGTCTCTTTTAGCCATTTTGAATATATCAAAGTGTTATCTTGCATTGCTTCTTCACAATATTATTATTATTAATTATTTCTGCTCTCTCTCCGGTATTTTTGGGCCTCTGCCGCTAAAAATTTGGCTTTGTCCTTTCTGTCACTCATCTATCAATTTCAGATAGTTTGGTTAGAAAACCAAATTATAAATTTAAAATGTTCCCTTGTTAGCAATATACAAACGAGACAAACGAGTTAATACTAGAGACGTTTTTTTTCCCTTAGAGTGTGTTGTGAACGTGCGAATTAAGGAATAATTATTAATGTTGGTGCTTGGCAAAAAATAATATACTTCATACATTTGAAAGGTTTGAGCATGAGCACATTTATACGATAAAATAACTTTTGGAATGTTATAGAAAATAAGTACCATTTTACTAAGCAGGGGAATGTTAGGGTTAAAACGCCAATGAATTTTTCAACGGGGAAGTTTTTAATTAAGCCTTACAGGAGACTGTGACGCTTAAATTCAGAAACAGATATTCAAGTTCAGTCTTGTTTGCTGACAAGGTGCCGCCTGAAGTTTCTTTTCTTAACAAAACTAAGCCCTCTGCTTGCTTCATTAACTTTAAAGAGTACAAGAAGACTTCTTGAACTCTTAAGCCATTAAGTTGAAAACGTTTAGTGGAGTCTAATTCAATGTTCTTCTTACACGCCATCTCATACAATATACGTAGAAATTAACAGGTCTTCTATAATATATACATAAAACACCAGAGAAAGAGTCAGAACCATTAAAAATACACGGTATGAATACCTAAAGAATTTCTAAGCGAAAAATAAATGTGAAAAGACGCTTGAAGAACAGCCAAGGGTCTTACAATGCTGATTGGCGAAATACGTGTGTAATGTTTTGGATAACTTGCTATTTTTTGGATAACGGTGTGTATTGAATAAAATATTAATAAAGAAAGCTTTTTTAAGTTTGATGACAAGCCAAATGTTAAGGAAAGTGTACATAACAAAATGTATTTAAACTTTTGAATTCATCAATCTAAAATATTTTATTAAGACATTTCCAACAATTGAACATAGTTCGTATTGTTTTTAAAATCGTCAATAACATATAAAACACGCTAAGAAACGGGTTAACAGGATCCAGTGATAATTTGATCGAATTTAATTTTAACGAATCTGGGGAACATTAGTAGAAGTAAGAAGCTACACTCGTATTTTCATCGCCTCAGGAAATAACGGTATTTGAAATAATGTTTAGGTCAGTGACCTCCTTTAGAGGTCTAACGGAACTGTGTTTGTAGGTAACTCTGTTCGATAAGATTCGAAGCAGACGTAACCTACATTCTCTCACATCATTTGGTATTCATATTAGATCTTTCTATACCTGACATAACCTATTTTTTCTTCTCTTCGTTAATGCCCGTGCAAGCTCTATAAATGATGACGTAAGTTAATTTTATTTTCCAATCATATTATTTGATCTTTGAACATTATCTAACTCCTTAGATGGGAATGGATGTTTATTCTATATTATGACGTATGTGATAAGGATAATTTATTTATCAATAGCATCATCATTTTGGCAGCTTTGAATACGGAGTGTAACTTCTAAGTGACCGTGCTGGAGAACTTTTGATGGAATACGGATTGGTTTTCTTCTACCTTGAATCTGGGTAACCTTTTGAGGAACATTTCTTTTCTTACATCTTTAAATATTCGTTGACCTCCATTTATTTTTAACTTACACTTTACATGCTTGAGGCGTCTTTTTAGATTATTCCTGGAAAGTAGGTTGACCTTTATTTTCGTTTTCGAGAATGAATTTTATCAATTTCTCGAACTCGAAAGGAGGTGAACATCTTTTGATGGCCTTATTGTACGTATTTTCGGTGGAAATCTAGAAAGTAGGCCTCTTTTTATTTCTACCTTGGGTTCTAGAAATTTCTTGAACAATTTGCAAAGTTTATAATTGGCTTACTAAAATTGTTTTTCTTAGTTGCGATCTGGCTATCGTAGTGAACACTTCCACCATGAATTATTATCCGAATTCTAGTGTGGATGAAAGTGATAGACCTTTGCTGGAAAATGCATCTTCTCTTTAATGTCGTATTTGATCTTGTTGAAGCCTTGAAGTACAGTTTCGTTCGGAGAGTGAAGATGAGGAATAATCTATTCGTAGAGATGTGGTTCTACAGGATAGATAAGTCTCTTCTTCTACCTCCTGTAGTTGTGTAAATTATAATATAGATGATAATTGTATATTTGAAGCCATTGAAAACTGGGAATTTAGGAAAAATCATCCTTTAATTTGTGGGGAGATTTTTGTTATCTGCGTAATCGATTGAGGCATCGACGCGTCACACGTTCTCCCTTGAAGACAACGCATTGAGGAGAAGAAAATTAAGTGATTTTTTCCACATCTATAATACGTATTTTGTGAATCATCAAGACTTTGATATTGTAGAAATGTTTGAATATATCCTTCGAAATTTGCGCTTACTGAAACTGGACTAGGTGAAAAATAAATTGATAGAAAATAATATTAATCGTGAACAGAACATTGAGTACGTACAGTAAAAGAACGTAACAAGTTTGTGTTAATGAATTTTAAATATGTGAATGTGTCATGTAAATAAAAGTGTTTCTTACCTACCATTGAATGAAATATGCCTTCATTTTGTGAAATATTTTTAGTTTACTTTTCTTAAACGTAAGAAATAAATTAATTTCTATACTTTATAACTTTCCTTCTTTCCTTTCAAGGATTTATTAATTAAAAGATTTGGTTTTGTTTTATACTCATAATTTTATTTACATATTTCCTTTTGTTTTATAATAGTTCTCACAAGAAATTTTAGAATTTCACCGTTCTTTTCAAGATTTTAGTATGAAATAAGAAATTACATTTTATCCTCACAAAATGAAATAAATAAACACTATACAGATTAAGCCAGAGAATAGATTTATCATGCTGAATTTGAATTGTATTTACGCGATATAATTTGCAGTTTCGTTTTTTAAAAAATGCAATTGGTTTTGTTGGTTCATTGCTGAAACTATGAAAGTATTCACCTCGTTTATTTTTATCAATATATATTGCAGTCCAGTGATTTCCGGGTAAAGTTTGACGTGACAGACTTAGATTTATTTTAAGTGCCGCCGGATAATGGATTAGTTTTGGTAAAGTTTCCATTGAATGTATTCCTTTTAAGCGCTGTTGCACTAGCACAGACCTGAAGCACAATTGATAAAAGCTCGTCATTCCACATCCGAATCACTTTTACCTTTGGCGTTGGTTCACACACTGTTCTGTTTTCTGTAGAATAAATAAAGTAAATTGATAACTTGAATATTTTGCATACACTAAAGATTTTTTTAAGGCAGAGCAAAAAACTTTAACTGATGTAGGTGATGGCCACAATTTTGCGATGGAAATGCTTATGCATTATATTTTAGACACTAAATGTCTTCTAACTTAATAACTGTTCTTGTTAAAATGAATTTGATTAATCAGAATATTGAAGAAATGTGTGGACTATTATTAGAATAAGTTTGAATACTTAAATTAGAAGAAAGTGTAATGTAAAAACTGTCGTCGATACTCTCAGAAATCATCTTTTAATATGCCGTGTCACCTTGAAGTTCCAAATTGAAATGGCAACTTTTCCACATGTTCATCCTTTAGGTATAAGAGTATCAAAATATTTATTTTCTAATTTAACATATTGCAGATTTTCAGATTAGGAGATTTAATTTTTCCATAATAAGAATCCTGAATTTCATTTTTAATTACTTTTCCATAAAGTGGTTGTTCTTTTACAATATCAATACAAACATTAGTTTCTGAAGGAATATTATAATCAAGATTTGTGTGAAAAGATGCTGGGACATTTAGCAAACCTTGGTTTCGTTTTCGAATTCATGGGATAAAAGTGAACTAAACCAGTATCTACTTGTAAATTATTAGTAAATCCTATAATGTTTTACAAACCATTAGTCATTGCGAAGAAAGATACTGTCGATTAAGAATTCTTTTATGGGAAATATAAACTTTTCTCCTCATTGTTCATTCTGCACAAAAATAGGATTATTCTACGCATCATTGAATATTTGTTCAACACTAATTATTTCCACATAATGAAATTTTTCATTAAGAATACTACTCTCATTAAATACATGATTTTTTTCTTCAATCCATTGTTTACTTATACTTATAGGAATAATATCTAAAATTGATTTAATTGGATCAACATATCCAGGTGAAAATTTTATATTAAATTCTAGTAAATTTTTATACCGTAATTCAATAAGTTGTTCTTCATAATGAATATTATGAAAAACTCCAGGGAATAGAAAGACTGCTTAAGCCTATCACCCAATTTCTTGTTAAATGAATAATCTAGCAAAGTTTTGTATTATACGAACTATTCTATTATTACAAACATTAGAGGGTAAGGTAACATAAAACTATTTACCTTGTGAGAACATGTTTACGACTGAACAAATTTACGTTTAACCCAGCTATTCATAGATATCGGGTAACCTAGCCATTTCACATAAACCCACCCTTTATTTTCATTTAATACTTTTTCAATTAAGTACGTTTTCTGTTTTCCTACAATTACTTTTTGTAATTCCTGATATTAAAATGTACGTTTAATAGGATCACCATTATAATCTAGAATTTAATATGTGATTTGATTATTTTAATACACTGATCCACTAAAATTATTTCGCGAAACCATTTGGGTAAATAACATTTTTCTAATTTTTGTTTATTTTTACTTACATGAATATAATCTCCAGATTGAAAATTTATACTTTTCCTTAGCAATCTTCTTCCCCAAATTTCATTAACATTAGAATATTTACTTCTATAGGTGCATTTTGAATGGTGAAATCTTTTTATGATTATCAGTACTTACAAAATCTTGTAAAATATGAGTATATCGAAAAGTATTTTCCGCAGTAAAGTATTTATATATTTTTCTTTTATTGTCCGAATAAAACGTTCCACTAAGGGAACTTCGATTTCAGAATGTACACTATAATGATTTACTGGATATTTCTAAGAAACTAGTTTTACATGATGATAAATTTCCGTTCCGAAATCATTTTGACATTGAAGTAAATGTAATTTTGTTTACTGAGTACTGATTCTATTGTTTTTGTAATAACAGGACCAGTTTTATTTTTAACAGGACTACAGACTGCATATCGACTTAAAGCATCAATGCTATATAAAATATATTTATATCCATCAATATACTTTGACACCTTTTTCGTATCAGCTAAACCTATTTGTACAAATTCATTAGATGCCTTAATATAATATTGTTTACGAGAAAATGTTTGCGTGCAGTAGCATGTAAAATTGCTTATGTATCTTGGGAAATTAACATTTTTCCTACATTTTAGAGAGACCTATTTTCCTTTTTAATTTGGAGATACTACTTAAAGAATCAGAATCTGCATAAGCATAATAAATTTTATGAAGAGGGGAAGAAGATATTTCTTGATTCCTTTTTGTAAGGATTTTTCTTAGTGGTCTTATCCTTCTTCAGTATTTTAGTGGGGTCTTTAACATTAATCATGTTATAATGTGAACCGTATTGAAAATTAACAAATTCTAATGGAATATGTATATTTCCTAATACTTTTTTAAAAAAATCATGTGTACCAACTCGATTTCTAGCAATCCTTTGAGTTCTTATTAAGTCATTAATAAGATAAATAATATTTAGACCTGGAACTACTTTATTATCTATGATTACTTCACCACTTTGATTCTAATTGATTTGATTTTAAACTTGCAGGAGAATTAATACTAGTTCAATCTTTTAGCAAATGATTTATTAACTGAACTAATAATATATTGAATCAATAATCATTATTACCTTAAACTTATATTTAAATTTTCTTACAATAAAGGTAATTCTTATTTCTCTTTCTACGCTAAACAATTTCCATTTTAATGTAAATAAAAATCATAAGGTATTCATATATAAGAAATTTGTTTTACTAATTTTCAAATAAGTATTTCACTTAGAAATCAATCATTACAATTGTATTTTAAAGAAATTAACCGCACCGCATTAACAGATGGTAACTTTTCCAGTTTTCAAGTTGAAAACAATTTCTCAGTGAGCAAGCACTCACTACTTTTGTAACATAGTAGGGACAAATTTTTACATTAATATTAAAACTTAATGTACTACGTGAAGGACAGAATTCATCATTCATGTCTGTGACATATTTCAATTCAAACACTTTACGATTTCATTCTCCTTTTTCACTTCCTTTACAAAAGAATAGAGCATCAACTTCACAATGTTGTGCAATTTTCCTTCGAATAAGAGTTATAGTGAGATGACAACTCATGAGATGAAATTTTAAAAAATTGCATACCTATAGTATATTATTTCGAGCAATATAAACTTTTCTCTGAATAAAATTGTTCTTCAATAATTGTGGAAATCAACTCTGCAATTAATTCAGTGTCACGAATAGGTAATCTACATTTCTTAAAAAAAATCATTTAAATAGTAGTTTGAACATTTTTCTTAAAAATCTCATAATAATCCCCAAAGGTATTATGAGAATTTACTTGATTCACTAAATGTTTTGATAAAATAGAATTCCACTCATATAAACATCGGTGTGCAATATCTAAACTGCATCGATTACACTTAATTGTGTTTTTTTGAAATTAATATTCACGGTTTCTAAAATGCATGAGTCTACAAAGTACAAACCATTTCAAAACGTACACTCCGCCATGTTTCTCTCTTTAAGTATACACTAATATATCACTCAACTTCAGGAACAGTAATATATACGAATTATATTTTCCAATTAGTTTCTCTCTTACCTCTTCCACCAATCTCTGAAGTTTGTTCCGTAATCCATATTCAAAAGTCCCTATTTTAAGTTCACTATAATTTTCATGTTTCTTTAAATATTAATTATAGATCTGTATAGAGTTACTTGGTTTAAGCACAGCGTTCCAAGTACGATAATTCATACATGCAGCACGTTCCCTTTAATGCAAATCCGAGCTAAGACCAGCAAGTAATATATTACATATATTACATTACATTTTAACCATGAGTATTCCTTTAATAATAGATAAGAAAGTGGTACAAGTAATGTAAAAACATTATATATACAATCAGACCGTTTATGATAATTATTTTATAATTTTAAAAAAATCTGCAGTGTTCATGAGCTGTCGTAAATATAGTCTGCTCACCAGATGGCAGAGACAAGCATAAGTTGAATTCAATTAAGCCTGTACGTGAAATTCCTTTTGCTAAAAGTAAGCATGGTTTATCAAACAGATGTATAATTCTTTTATAAAAGAAAATGAGATTTTCCTGCATGTATTATTACAATAATTCGCAGGTTGATAGCGTATACAGTAGCTCATGCAAAGTAATATATTAAATTAGCTTTCACAAGTCTTTTAATGCTGTACATATCAGAACTCACAAATATTCGTACCCATGAACTTTGCTTTAGTTTTAAAACATATTAATTTAATCTGTAATTCTGTTTCTATACAAGAACAAATTACACCGTGTGTTTATATGCTTCAGAACATTAGAAAAGAGGAAAATATCAGATTGAAATTGAAAATAAATTACGCTAGCTTTTTCACAATTGCGAGCATAAGGCGTTGAAATCTTAAGAATTTACCTTACAGCTGATTTACATATAAGTTCGCGTTCCTTGTTTAGCGTGCGATTTACGTGAGCAGGCAATTCAAAAATGCGTTTTATTATGCATTCTACGTATTAGATAATAAAACATATGCTTCATGCTGCTACACTTCGCCAAGGGAGATTTGCGGGAATATTCCCCTCTGAAAACTTCGCTCCCCCTAAGTAAAATCCTATTCATTTCACTGATAAATGCTTATTTATCGAATTAAAACCACCAATATAAGCGAAAATATGTCAATTGAAGCACTGAACGGAAATATACCGCTGCATTCAAACATAATGAAGTTACCTCCCCACTGAAAAAACCTAGTTGATTCTTTTTAAGAGAATAAAATCTCAAGTAACTATCATCAAAGGTTTGAAAAACAGCTAGAAATTACAAACCAGTTTTTTTTAAAAGAAAGTGAGACATACGGTCTACATTTTCAATTTCATTTATGGCATTTAGGCATCTAAGGCTCAGGCCCGGATAAGGAAGGGGAAAGGATTCAGAAATATTTCCATCAGGGCCTACGTTGAAGGTGCCATCGTGGCATTTATCTGGTGTGACTGAGGGAAAAAAATTTAAAAAACTTCACTCAGGATGCTACATACAGCTTACATATTTCCAACCTTTTACAATGTAAACATTTTTATATGGAAATAATTATTACAGCATAAATAACTTTAATTACAGTAGTAATTTATTTTTAATTTTCTAGACTGAACAGACATTTAGAGACTACGCTAATCAGAAATATGAGATATGACATCTCTTATGAAAACACTTCAAGGGAATGAACAGTCTGTCTTATTCCGGGTAACCTTCCTGACACGGCATTCCCATGTTGGAACTCAAAGGAAAAGCTTAAATAAATCTATCCGTAAAGTCGACAGCAGAACTCCAACCTTGTGGTACTAAACTGAGAACCATAACCTCAACCTATTCGATTGCCGGAGCTAGCTAGAAATTTTATTGAGCGAACTTAGCAGGAAGTCTGTTTTAGTGAGAATGAACACTTCCATCAAATATTTATGACACTTGTATATTTATATCAAAATAAAACATTCACGAA
>JAGDQP010038497.1:0-18139 GCA_022664845.1 Lepisma saccharinum
CTTTTTCCGGTACGGGAAAAATATTGCTAAAGGGATTTACACATTTTGTATGTAGAATGGCATTAATATAGGTTGCCTTACCGCTATTGATTGCGACGGGACGGCTGTGAACTCTGGAAGCACAAATGGCAATATAAGATTTTTGAACTAGAACGAAGGTGCTCTTTGCAATGGTTCATTTACCAACTGCATGCGAACGAGCTTCCTTTCCGTCATTTGTTCATGCACTTTGCTGGACGAACTGTAGAACTCAAAGAATTTGCAGGAGCAATTGGAAAGCTCTTGGAGAGTTGCGAGAAACTTCCAGTTGTACAGTTTAAAAAATAGTTGTGATTTATCAGAAATCAGCATTAATATCGAAACGTTCCTTATGGTAGGGAGGTAGAGGCGAATTAAGGTACACGAAATCTTTTAAACTCTTATCCTCGTTTATTATAAAACTATACAAGTGATCCTAAATCAAAATGAACCTCTGCTTCTTTTTCAAATAATTGCTGTAGACTGCTGTAGTTCCAGACTCAGTGTAATGATGTGTCTAGCTATTAGGTGGTTTCTGTAAAGAGCTTCAATCCCAACAGCAGATTGCGGCAAGAGGAAAGGAGCTCCTATCCCGAAAGGACATTACACATTCCAGATGGCTTACACCAGTCAATCTTGTAATGAGAGTGTACGCTGCAAGTGAGATTCTATCTGCTAATCTGAGAATTCTAGTAGAATTTATACTAAAATCCATTGTCCACTTTGATTCGAAACAAGGATGAATGCATCATGGAAATGGAGCAAAACACGTTGCCAAAAACATTTAGCTATCTCGCTACTTGAGTCCAGAACTAAAAGCTGTAGTTGATCCAGCTACTCAAAGAAGCGCTTATTTCAGCCACCCTGAATATCTGCTTGCTGTATTGGCAGACGATAAGCCACATACAAGGGAGGTTGCTGTAAGGAGAATATTGAAAGCAAGAGAAAAGGAAAATGTAGTAATCAGAGAATTCTGAATTCCTATTTTGAATTTCAATACCACCGAGTATAGGGATATAATCAATCGGCGAGAATGAGAATTGACGGCACCACCCATTTTAGACAACACATCAAGCAAGGAACTCATATCATTGATTGTCGAACATGCAAAAGCTTCCAATTTTCATTTTCCTCGGTTCCTGTGCCACTCTTAGGCTTTCGAAAGATGCATTAAGCTAGTGAAAGACGCTTTATTGAGCGCAATTGGTCCAGAAGCGAGGAACGGATTTATCCGTGCAAAATTGAAACGATGGGAGATTATGTCCCAGTTCAACACCGAACGTCTATTCAACGTTGGCGAGCCGACGAATTGCTCACAAGAAGGGAAGGTTGGGATGGATAGCAATGATTGCACTTGATCCATTCACCCGAAACCGTGCAAATTCCCACTTACACTCTCCCAATTTTGACTCTACATCCCCCGAACAGAAAATCCTAGCGGAATTCGTGGACAGAGAGGAAATCGATTCAACCTCCACCTTTACATGGAGAGTTCTGGGTTCATTTACTTGAAATCCAGCAAAGAGCTGCTGCGAGAAAGGAAAAAAGTCATATAGTGTAATAATACATTATTTTTCAGCAAAATTATGTTTATAAGCAATTTTTGCCGGGCAGTGGAGAGCAGAAGATGATGTCTGATTCAAGCGAAATTTTACACACGTATTTTAGGACCAAAATGGACAATTCTGAGTACTAAATTCCTAATAAATACTAAGTTTCTTAGATGTACTTTTGCAGAACATTTTAATTAACGTAGTTCCTGTAATAAACGTAATCTTGCTTAAAAGATTACAATTCACCTTGACAACATTTCCTTCAACCATTTTGTTAATCATTCCTTTGCTCATAACCTTTTTGTTAATTTATATTGCACTTTTCTCCTCTCTTTCAATATTTAGTCCTGTAACTTTAAATTAAACCGAATTCTGCAATCCTGTATTTAATCCTGTGAAAATGAACTAAATATTATCAAACCTACAGAAGAAACTACATCAACGTGTAAAATGAACCACGCAATTTTAGTACTTTTGCAGAAGTTAATTCTAAAGACCAAACAACAGAAATTAAATAATTTAAGATAACAGTTTTCATAGTTTACTAGCGCCAGCTCAGCCTAAGCCAAAATTGCCTAAAGGCCTTAAACAAATTGGAATTTAACTTCAAACCCTTGGGGAGCTCTTGCACTTAATTACAAAGAAGGCTTCAACCATGTAATCGTAGTTCCTATTATTTCGTATTTATAATCTTATCTGTGATTGCACCAAGTGGTTCTAGCTGGGCTGTTACGGTGTTGGTTTAACGCTTATAAGAGACTGCGTTTGACATAAGCGGCCGACCCTCCTGATTAAGGTTTCCTCATGTTTGTCTTATTTAACCCAGAAAAATGAATATATAGTATCTTCTGCTTAGGCCCTGACCAAATCCTTCGCGCATCCTTTCCATTAATTTATCCTGATATATATATATATATATATATATATATATATTGAATTTATTTTAAAGCCTTTAGGAAACTATGGCTCAGGCCGTAAGGATGATGATGGGATGAAGATGATTGGTTGAATGAAGAAAGTGGGAGGAAACGGGAGATCTCCTAGAAAACCCACGCACACGGTGCTTGTCCACCACAAAGACCACATGGCATGGGCAAGGATCGATCCGACGACTCCCAGCACCTGAGGTGAGCACTCTACCAACTTAGCCACCGTGGCCCCATATATTAATAACTTAAGGTACGAAATTGATTGGTTCATGTGGAAGCTCTATAAAAAATCAATTATTTTGTTATACATATTTAATCTCTCGTCTTTTTTAATAGGCAAAATCTGAAGAGTTCGTTCTCTGTGAAGCCAATTGAGATATGGTTTATTACCTGCATGGTTTTTGTAGTTGGAGCTCTTGTGGAATACTCTCTTATATTATTAACCATGCGATGTAAGAAGACTGAGGAACAAAAAATAAATACAGGACAGATCATAACTATTAGGTCTCAAATCCATCCAACGGAAAAGGTGTGTAGTTTATCAAATAACGAGCTAATTCTATTATAAAAAACTGTATTTTTCAAATACTCATGCCTCTATTACTATCTCTAAATATGTTACAAACAAACCTAACACAAGTAAAAGTGTGATTACGTAACTAAACTTTAATTGTAAAGAAACGGATTATGAACAAAGAATATGTATGGTATTAATAAGTTGTCCTGCCTAGGAAAGATGTGAGTATAATACTTCTAATCTAATCTAAAGTGCTCCTTGGAGCGAATAAGGCCTCAACCTGTTTAGACAATTGGCCTGTTAAAACGTATTCATGTGAATTGATAAAAATAAATTAATATAATCGTGAAAAAGTTATAAATATGATTTTAATGAAAAGTGATAAAGAATATAATATAATAAAGTATTGTACGTGATTCATGGCCTCGCCACCTCTATAGAGAGGTGTGAGAAAATGGGGAAACGAAGTATACATGATGCATGGGGAGGCAAAAAGAGAAAACTTCAACAGAAAATTATATACATGTAAGGAAATATGTAGTGTATGTGTGTGTTATATGGATGTAAGTGTATTATGCCAAAATGTCTAATGTGTACTTAAAAAAGTCTGTCACAATTTAACCACACCACACAGCACTAGGTGTTCTCAGTTGCACGTCTAAGGGTTTTTGGGATGGCCAAACGGATCCGAATATCGGCTGTCCGCATCATAGATGTAATATATTACCACTAGATCGGGCATAGGCAGCACTGTAGCACTCCCAAATTGTACGTGTTGCGCTTTCCGCCATGTTTGAGGGAAGAAATCGTCTGCTAGCAATCTGTCTCCCAAAGGCAGGAAGTTTCTTTACAGTACCACAGACTTAAAGGTGATGAGAAAGAAAGGAAGGAAAGGTAAGAAAGGAAACCTTGTTTAAAATTTCTTTGAAAGAAAAGCATACAAGGTTCTGTGTTGGAGATGACGGAGCCATCAGGCAATCGTCCAGGAAGTTCTGAGTTTGATTACCTCTTAGGAAATGGATGGTTAAGCAAATTGTTATTTAGAGAAAAGCATTACACACATATACCTAGGTAAAATTTGGGAGAAGCCAAAATTAATTGCTATTAAATGGTTAAACAAGTATATCAAAGCTATCACCGGTCGTTAAAACTGGGTACTATTACCCCAAATTCCAAATCTGACACCATTATACACATTGATAGAGTCCATTCTTCAGGTACTTAGAATAATTGCTACTCATGTTGACTTAACTGAAGGGGAAGGAGGAAATATTCCTGGATTTTCTCATCCCCATGTTAATCACACGTACCCCTCAATTAAGTACCCACATAGTATTTGCCAATTGTTAGTAAATAATTTAGGAATAGAATGGCTCTCAACTCAATTTGGCCAATATCTCTAATGTATACTTGGTTCGTCACCTCCAGTTAATTCATCATAGGATTGAAATTTTATAATTCGGAGAAGTTGGCATTGCAAGACAACACTTGTTTGATATAATTAGATCTATTTTCTAGAAAATAAATTCTCAAGGTCAGTTCGTAATAACTACGAAAAATATTGTGCTCCTAAAAAGTAAAATCGTATAAGAGAAAATGCCATATAAGTACGAATAACGTGGGATTCTTTTTTTGAAATTTAATCAATATGTCGAAGCAGTTTGCAAATCTATTTTGTGAAAAAAACTTTCGAATGTAGTGTAAATACTTCAAACTAAATGTGTGAAATCAGCAATTTCAAAAGATTTTAAGAATTCGAAAGCGCAACGTACAGTTTGAGAAGGGATGGAAGTGAATATGTCAAACGTTACCTTCCTTAAATAAAATGATTTTACTTACGGGAGTACACTTTTAAAACTAAGGATATAGAAGGGATGTGCCGAAATCACCCGAAAATGGATTTCTATTTGGATACTGGTGATCTTAATTTTCGTTTTTCTTCAATTAGTGTTGTGCAAAAGTTTAAAGATAAGCAAGTGTAACAAACCTTTTAAAAATGGTAACTATTTGGGAGTCAATGACACTCTTTTGTCTGGCGGCGCTTACCTCATTTGAAAAATCTGAATATGGGTTTCAGATATCCTTGTCCAGAGCCAACTATCAGATTTCGTGATATTCTTGAATCATAATCTGGGCATTTCTTGTATAGATTGCGTGTCATCTTGATAAAAACCATGGATCTCGATACGGGAGACTGATCTACTTCTAGCGACCCCATGGATCTCGATACGGGAGACGGATCTACTTCTAGTGACCCCATGGATCTCGATACGATAGACGGATCTACTTCTAGTGACTCCATGAATCTCGATACGGGAGACGGATCTACTTCTAGTGTCCCGAAATTGAAGCCAGCACAAGCCTGGCAGGTGAAGTTGATTAAAAACAACTGAACATCACGTGCCATACAATACCTTATTTAAAATATTCCAATCTTCCTCCCCTCTTCCTTAGCTAGATCTTCATCCATTCTTTGTTTTCACACACCCTGTCAACCAATAAGACGCAAGTATATCCCAATTCACCAGGCAAGATTAATCGAAAACCGGTGTCAAGTTGATCCGTCTTCCGTATCCATGGATAAAAGCGAAAGGTATTTAGGAAATGTATTATGTAGAACGCTCTGGTTCCCTAAGTTCAAACTTCATTTTAAATCTTTGATGCGAAAACAAATAAGCCTGAATTAATCAGTTCATCAAGTGAACAAAATGCGAATCAAGTGAATCAAGGTCACAGAAACTAGTAGCGAAGGATAAGTGGAAAACGAGTGTTCAGCGTCGCGATTAAATAATGCATTCCTGGCAATTTTAGTAAAAAAAAATTGCACTTCGAGTACATAACAATAGTATTAAAAGTGTGTAAAACAAATTAATCTTATGAGTATCCAAGAAGATTTTGGGCTAATTTCTTCGCTCGTTACCGGCTCATTTTTGTGTTTGTAAAATGTTACCAGAATATTTACGAAATATTCACTAAGCATTGGTTTAAGCACCACAGATGCTAAATATGCCAATTTAGTTGCTTTGACTTGCCTTATTTCTTATAGCTGATTAATTGAATGCAGTATTTTTCAAACACTTAGTTATTTAATTTTAAATATTAAAATTTTGTTTATTCGTTAATACACGTTATTTTACCGAGCGACCGTAGCTCAGTGGTAGAGCGTTGGTTTAGCATTCGGGAGTTTCTGGGATCGATTCCTGTAGCCGACTATCCTGACTGACATTTTCTCAGGAGTTTTCCTCAGTCAAATGTTGAGATGATACCTACAAAAGTAAGCCCTGGTCATCTACCTTCCAACATCCTCTCCCCTCCCCTCCTCTATCCCGACCTGAGCCTAAGGTGCCTAAAGAACTTAACATAAATTTAAAAAAATCAAACGCTTTCTCTGATTCGGTTATCCTCAACATTCACTTCAATTCTAACAATACTACCAAGAAATAGTTGTTTTGTTACTTTCCGCTACTTACATCTTGTGTTGTATATCGCTAGCCCAGGCAAGTATTTTCACATAATAATCTAGGATTACCGGTTTTATGAAATCATAAAGAAGGGTAGTTCTTGGAGTGACGCTGACAAACGATTCTGTTAGCGGCACTCACATATATACAGCTAATTTCAGACCTAGCGAACTATAAGCCCGATATTGATGTTTGAACTTGCATTTGAAAGCTCTTTGCCATACTAAGACAGAAAAAATGGGTCGGTAGGACTACCCCCCCCTTACTAAGGCTGTTCGAAAAAAAAATAGTTTCACATTTCTCAAGATAGCATTAATCCCAGATGATATGGGCGGCCGAAACTACGCTTCAATACCTTTCAAACTATGTGTGTCACACATCAAACTCGGTGAAGGGGTTCAAAAGTTATGAATTTTTTCTAGCCGAATCACAGAATTTTCACAAATGATCGAAAAGTGTGTCTGTCATTCTGTGTGTCTTTTTGCTTTAGCCTCAAATGGTTGGTACCAGTGGGGGGAGGGGGACTTGGTAGTGGCAAATTTATGCTTATTTTAGGTAGATTTCGAAGAAAAATGTACCTATTGAGATCGATACGATATGAAAGTATATATATTAACACGCTAGCGGCCATAATTTTGATGATATTTGAACCAAATTTTTATATGTTGTTTCCAGGCTTAATAGCTCGGTTAAGCTCGTTAATGAGCAAAATCGGTCGCTATCTTGGATCCAAAATGGCCGCCGAACCCATTGTTGTATAGAATACACAGCCTAAACCTCCAGGGCCTTTAGAAATCAAATTTGGCATAAAGGTACAACATCACTTTCTAATTACGAAAATGTTACCTAATGAGTTCAAAGACGCCATCTTGGATAAAAAATGGCGGAAGTTAGAAATCTATTTTCCATATCGTTTGAGCTAGAGATACGAAATTTGCTATGAAGGTGTATTGTCACTAGTAGTTGACGAAAACATTACGAAATGTTGAAAAAGTCGCCATCTTGGACACAAAATGGCGGACCTAAAAACATTTTCCACACCGTTTGAGCTAGAGATACGAAAGTTGGCATACAGGTCCATTATGACGAGTAGTTTAGGAAAATATTACAACATTTGGGAAAAATCCAATTGAATCCAAAAAAATTTTGAATCCAAAATTGCCGCCCAAAAACCGATTTTGCACACCGTTTGAGCTGGATAAATGAAATTTTACTTGAAGCTGTACCATCACAAGTAGGTCACGACAATATAAGAAAACTTTCAAAAAGTCGTCAACTTGGATCCAAAATGACCGCCCCCAAAAAACAATTTCCAAATCATTGAAGGTAGAGAAACGAAATTTTCTTTCAAGGTGTATGACCAAGAGTAGGTTACAGTAAAGGGGCAAACCTTCCTTTTGGTGGCGCAGCCCCACATGGGAGGGTACAGATGGATACCATGGTGGTGTAGTGCTGCAGTGAGGTTTTGGATAAGATAAAATAGGCGCATCCTCTCAAAAGCACTGAAGTTGTTGGGCGAACCCCCTACGAGGGTCTGGGGTCAGCGCTCGCAGCGAAACAAAGCGAGTATATATATACATACATATATATATATATATATATATATATATATATATATATATAATAGATCAGCCATATTCAATCCACTAGTGGATGAGGCCTCTCCTCGAAGGAGAGTTGGTCTACTGCTCCCACGCTGACCAGACGGGTTGGGAGAGGAGCGCCCAAGCTCTCACTGTGATTGCCATTGTCTTTTATTCACAGCAGCTCCCCAATTGTCCTCACGATGCTGGGTCAACACCGAAATATTTGAGCCCCCATCGGGAATCGAACCCGAGACCGCTCGCATTAAAGTCGAGCGCGCTACCGACTAGGCTACGCAGGAGCTCTATGGATATATATATATATATGGGCAACGCCCTAGCTGATCTGGTCTACCGGTTCCCGTAAGATCACCGAAGTCAAGCAGCTCTGGGTCTGGTCAGTGCTTGGACTGGTGACCGTTTCAGTACTCCAGATGGTGTTGCCTGTGCGGCTTCCACCCAGCGTCGTGAGGCCAATTGGGGAGCTACCTGAATAAAGAGTGGATTGAATATGGCTGTGTATTATATATATATATATATCTTGTGGGGTATCGTTGAACAGCTCTTGATGAATGATCTACAAAACAATAAAAAGTTTCTCAATAGCTCTCATATAAGGCGAGGTTCGAGTCTCAACAGGGGCATGGGTGTGGATTTTAACACTTAACAGCCAAAGGCAAATCGTGACGGGACGAAGTCCAAAGTTACTAAACTGGCCCATATAAAAATAAAAATAAAAAAATAAAGTTTTTATCATATAAGGCGAGATTTGAATTTCTGAAAACAAAAAAAAAAACTTCGAGATCTACCTCAGCCTGTAGGCCTACCGAAAGGGATTTTTTTAAAATAAGAGTTACGGTTTTCGAGATACTGTGCCATATTTTCAGAGTAAATAATGGGAAACGCTGCTTTTACGCTGTGTGATGAGCATTTGTTTCGCGTCTTAAATAGGTTTAGTGTTTCCATCTGGGCATGCACCTGTTGTACTGTTCGCCATGTTACTTTAGTTTGAAATTTTCGTTAAGTCAGGAGGGTCAACTACTCCTCTTATCTTCGATATTCGTTATTTAATGCATTTTTATTATATTAGTGCAATCATCCTCAAGTTGGGTATTTTGTGAGTATTTTACTTCAATGCATATTCACTGAAGTGGAATAGAGGTGGCAAGTAATGGAATCGGATTGCTCGACGCACGTATGGATTACGAACAGGCGTACCGAAAACGAAGCTACCTTCCGCCATTTCGTGGAACTGGTGAGATAAAATATTTTATCCATGGTATTTTCCAGTAACAGTGTTTCATGGTTTGTTGTATTATCTTGTATTAATTATTGTGTTTCAAGCTCACATATTACAGTAAATTTGTCTCGAGAGTTGGCCAAGAGCCAACCAGGTAGCTATTATTTTGTTCCAATATTGAAATCAGGAATGCTAGTGGTCGATGTTACCACTTATCTGCGTCACCATCAATGTTAAACAAGATGATTCATTCTTAAATGAGAATTACTGCCCTGAGAACGTGCAGGTATCTAATGTTATTATTTGAATTTTGGTTCTATATTGTCAGAGTTAGTAATACTTGGCGACAAGACTTGAAGAAGGAAGACACCATTTCGGAACTATTTTTTATTGAATTTCAAGTTGCCCCAACCCACATTTACCTTAAATGTAATCATTTCCCTTTGGTACTGGGATAGTATTCGTGGGATATAACACTCACCAATACTAGATTTTGGTCATTGGTGTAATTTGGTTCATATGAAGACTTTGGCTCAGGTGGATATCGTTATTCACTTGTTTCTGAACCTGACCTGCACGAAATGTCAATGTAGAAATTATGTAAAAAGGCAGTATGGTCTTATATAGAAACCCAACTTCAATAGTGGTAAAATAGGATGTTTTTGCCATAATTATATTGAGTATAAATATTCACACATGCCGTGTTGTAGCATTTATGTACACGGGTGAGTAAGTATTATGAGAATGTTTTTGTGTTTTCGCTTCTTTAAGATTCATGACTACGAGTTGTTAATAAATGCATGTTCTGAAAGTAATGCTTTTCAATGCAAGCAGTCTATCATACATTAGTAAGCTAGTTACACATAAATATAACCACATATAACGAAGAAACTCCGTCCACTAGACCACCTTTATATTTTCATTGATGGTTTATTCGGTAGTGACTTGCACTAGCACTGGTGTAGGTCCATCTTGGGATTCGTGAATGAGTATTGGGCTTTACTTGTGTGCTCTCTTTCCTACCCTCAGGTGTATACCGCTTGTAGGACGGGTCGCTCCATTGATGGACCATCAATAGGCGGTGTAGAGGGATGCTTTACTCAGTAGTGACTCACATTTCCAGTCATTACGGTGACAATACAGAGCCTACCATGGCCCAAAATTGATCTTTTGTATGAAGACTATGTACTTATTTTAATAGGCAGCCTTACAAAATAAGTGATATCAGTACAAATAAAATACCCTTGAGATAAAGGGAAGAGTGACGCAAGAATTCTACTTACAAAAGAAGTGATATCCATTTTACTAGTAATTTTTTTGTGTCACTATGGCGGAAGTGTTTCCTTTGTAATAAAATTAAGAGAATTAGTATTCTCCCTTCCGTCATAGTGACACAAAGAAACTCGCTCGCAAAATGAATATCACTTGTTTTGTAAGTAGATTTCTTGTGTTACTCTTCCCTTTACCCCGAACGGTTTTTGTACTGATCTTCAATAGACACTTAATTTAAAGGATTGTTTTCTTCTTAAAACTCCAGAGAGTTTACGCTGTTCAGTTCATGTTGGTATTCTAGGATCGGAAATCGTACATTTTAAACTGCTTTTTACTTCCTTCAAATAAAGAGTCATGTTCCAATGAATAGTTTGTAGAAAATTATAATACGTTTGTGAATTTTAAGTTTAATCTGTATTCTAACAATCGTATTTCTTGTCGCAGACTGTTGGAGGTGCTCGACGGATGAAAGTCAAGAAACGCCGTTCATGCAAACCTTGCTTCAATACCCTCAAGACGTCCTGTATGCGTCAAGGAGTAATCGACATGATATCAATCGTTTTGTTTCCTCTCGGATTTGTTTTATTTAATTTGTACTATTGGCATCACAACCTAAATCAAATGGACAAGCAATGGAAGAGCATTATTGGAAGCAAGACAAAGTAACTTGTGTTCCTTTTGCTGCGAGCTTTAGTCGAACTGACAATTGTAACCTTTGGCTGCGAAATTCGACTTTAGTCCACAACGTCTATTTTCTTCATACTTCGCTGCGATATTCGACTTCAGTCGCTCATTGTATACGAAGCATTCGGTTGCGATAACTGGTTGCGATTTCTTGCAACTAATGCAGTAAAATACGAATGAGTACGAACGCCTTGCTTCATTGTGTTAAAGTGTGTTTGCAGGTTTGATTCTAGATAATTAGAGCAGGAAACAATTCCATACAAAAATAGAACAATCATCGACAATCTGATAGCAGCATTCTTGTTAGCATTAGCACTAATGTTACACAATATTGTAAAATTTGGCATATTGCCAAATTAAAATATTCAGAACATGTTATTTTTTCTATATGTGGTCTCTCATATACAATTTGTGGGGTAATAGTGATGACTGGAATTTGAAATGTTAAGCTGTTTGTACAATTTATGCATGCTAAATATAGAGTTTTGGTGTCTTAAAACCAAGTTTCAAGAAAATAAGAAATTTTATTCTTTTTTCTGGATAATTGCCTGTTTTCCAGAAATCACCCGAGAATTCAATTCCGCAACGAAAGAGTTAATGTACCCTATTGTTTCTTTTTTATATTTATTGTTTCTTTAACGATGTGTCTAGAGACATTGACATCATAAAATAACTGTCAACGCAAAGACTTTCTCAAGCATGATTGAACAAGATTATATAATTCAAGGATAAATGTATATTGTAATTGCCTCTTAGGTTTAATGTAATGAAATTCAATACTTTGGATAAGTAAATCTCGATTTTGAATTATTATAAATGTGTTTATTTAATATTTAGCAAGGGAAACTAAATTTGATCTGAAGATAGAAAGGATGGAAGGTAGCAAAAAGTAAACTTATTCAGATACTCAATCATACTTCTTTCACGTGTCCTTATATTTAGTTCTTGTTATAGATTTAACTGATTTCTCTCGGAGTATACTTTAGAGAGACAGGAACTGAACCCCAGCAGCTGGCCATTCGAACTGGGTTTTCCCAGAGTTTTTCCTCACTCACACCAATCAAAGTGTCGGAATGGTACATTCAAGTGCACTGTCCATTCCTTCAAGTACACTGTCCCTGTTTCCAAGGGCCTCTTCCAACCGATATGTGACGTGAATAGACCGCACCTACATTTTAGCTAGTGAAAAATGGTTTTTAAGATATTGACTTAGTTAAAATCATCAGAATCTCAGCCAGTTTAGTGATGAACTTGATAGAATATCTTATTTTTAAAAGCCTCTGTTCAGGCGAATTCGATTCCTGCGTTAAACAGATACCCTAACCTGAGTGTTTGTAAGTGCTGTTGAACTAAGTAGGGGTTTTTAACTTAGAATGTAAACAATACTCAAGGTAGGTTCTAGTTTTGCTAACGCCGCAAATTCTAATCGATGTCTCCTGGGATTGGAGCTTTTTCCTCAGTTCCAAAAAGCAAAATGTTTGAACTTTGATAAAAGCAATGAGCGTTACTTTTTGGTACTCACATGGGGGCCACGAGCTCTAAGATATGTTATGGACTTAGGTCACAATTTAAGCAACTGTCTGTCTTTATGCTTTGAAAAGCATCAATTTAAAAGTGTCTTACCGCAAACGGAGAAAAATATCTATACGACTATGGCCAGGCAAAAATCCTACTGTAACCATTGAGAAGCCACACGGTGTTTGGAAAGAAATTAACACTTACAAATAGTGTAACCTCTTCCATATTTACTGCCCAACATGAGAATTTCCGTTTTGTCTTGTTACAGCAAGTACTTGTAAAGATCATGTAATGTTTTATATATTTTTATTTATAGCAACAAGAACAAAAAAACAAGGATTTGATAAGGGATCGGTTTTAGTCTTATTTAAGAGACAAGCCCAGCATTTGCGAGAGTCGCCCGAAGGAAACCAAGGAACACCTCAGTCAGGACCGGTGACCACATGGGTCTAACACATCGGCTTTCTATAAACTCAGTGACCCATTGATTCTTGTCAAATGTGATTTCCCCATTCCAGCTCCGAGTCGTATATTCATAGTTAATGATCTAACCGTCTTGAATGTTTCAGAGCCTGTGAAGACCATACCGTGAAAGTTGCAATAAATGTTAAAAATAAAACGGCAAGTTTGAACATGTACATTACGAAAATTAATTCCCTTAACAAGCTTACCAACAGGGGGGTACGGTACAGGGGGATTAAAACCGACACGTCAAGCACTCAATGGTATCAGGTGTACGGTTAATTGGAACGAACAAACAACGGTCAAATATGTCGAAACGTAAGAACTTTTCCCATTTATACCATTAAATGGCCATTAGACAAATATTTCCCATCTGTGTTTGCATATATAAGGTCTTTGCTGTTTTCATCTCTCTCTGTATTCATTTGACAAAATTTCGCAACTAAATCAGTAATAAATAAACGCATGGTGAATATGAGAATATTGTCCTAAATGTGACAGGTTGTTCAGCATGGAAGTTATTTATGTAATATTAGTTTGAAAAGCCTCTTTTAGTAAATGGTTCATTCAGGCTTTTCAAAGTGGTTGCAAATAAGAATTTCACTTTTTGTGGCAAGTTATTTAATGTCTTTGAATCATTGTGTGGTTTGGTTTCCACAATATGATACTGTATAGAACTGTGTTTGTTTTTGTATGGAGGGAAAGCTGGAGGAAGCGATTCATATGCAAGTATTAGAAAAGAGCGCTGCGCTGTAATGAACAGTTAATGCTATTTCCTTTCCTCATTGGATTAATGTGGGGGAACACTTCAGGAAGCTTGACATTCGCTGGAATACAAATTCTCTTTTGCAGCAGAAACACGGTACCAGTAGTTTATTATCCTCAGTTGATGTAGAATGTCACATGAAACATATAACCGAAATTTGGTATGAAATTCAAATAAAACAAAAAATGCATACGGATTTTTGCAAAAGTTAATTGATACCTAAAAACTAAGTACTTCATTCTAAATAAATGTTTTCTGCTTTGTAGGGTATCAAATGGATGATTCAAAACAGGAAACTAGTTTGGTTATTGCACATGTAGGTTTTATAAAATAATTTCCTTTATTGAGAAACAAGAAACATAGGGAATGTGATAAATGGTTTGAAATCTCTTTGGACACTTAAAAGGTTGAACATAAACTATTTTGTTAGTATATTCTCTTTGGTCCGTAAATTCCGAAATAAGTTGACAGCAACATCCCTATATTCTCTTGTGTTTTATGTCAGTATGTGGCAACCGTTATTTCGCGTGTTTGAATATTTACGAAACATGTTCTTCCACATTTCAGATATATGAAACTTAAAAATTATATACCCCCTTTCGGAATTGGCACTTTATGCTCCGTTACGTACTCTTACTCCGCCGGATGCACCGTCGATGGTTATCCGAATTCCCCCTTCGGCGGAGCATTGAAGTGAACGGAGCTACGGAGGACCAGATGGTCACTTGACCCTCCGTTCGGTTGCGCGCTGCTGCCATGTTGAAAAGAAAACAGAGCTGCGTAGTGCATACCAAAATTCCTTCTTCACTTGGGAGCTGGGAGAAATATGTAGAATTTATCACGTCTTGCAAGTTCAAAATGAACGACTGTGTCGAAGTAGAATGTCGAGTAGAATGTCGGTATTTTAATAGTTTAAGATTTTATTTCACATTATGTTATCGATATTGTACCATGTTTTGAATGATGTATCTTCATGATCATTGAATAATTTTAACTTCGCATTTTGAAAATATTGTTGATTGAGTTTCCCCAATGGGCTTCCATGTAGATATTAATAGATGAGAGGAAAACATATGAGTAGTTTAATTAAGAATACTAAGATTAAGAATTCTTATAATTATTTGAAGTGTTTTGAGAACTTCAAGTGCGTAACGCTGTCAAGGCTCACGACTTAAGTGGTTATTCATAGATCCTGGTATAAGATTATTTAAAGGTGCATAGTTCACGAGACGTACTTATCTTGTAAAAACTTCCAGAATAACCTACAGAATTCTGATCATCCTTCGAATATCTATCAATATTCGTCTGTTGTTATTTATATATGCTGAATACCTACAAATATGGTAATTCTAAGCGTACATTTACCTTCATTCATGTTGCTTTTTGCCTCATTCACTTCGCATGAAACTTCCTTGACTTCACATTGACCAATACACACTCACATTACGCGCTGAGGGTTTTCAGATGTTTCCAGACTTGGGTGACAGCTGTGGTTAAAATTTTAAACACCTATTTAATTCGGAGAAGTGTGCATAACGGAAATGAATGGGACAGAGCATAACGGAACTGAACGGAACGGAGTACCATTGAATTCGGAAAGCGGGATAGATATTCCGCTCACATGCTAAAATATAGCCCTACAAACTTACACCGACAAAATATCAATCATAGTTCAGACATGTTTGAAAAGCAAAAACAGTTTGGAAGTTTCCTGCACGGGGTTAGTTTGCAAAACTCATTGCACCATTCCACAGTGCCACAAAAGAGATTCCTCATTAATCGTGAGACTGGACTTGAACAAGTTTTGAGCAGGGGTGTTCAATGATAAAGTTAAAGAATGTAACTTTTTCAATATGACAGTGAAGTTTGGCAACATTGTTGGTTGGGCGTTTCTGGAATATGGGTTTTCTTCAGTCTAGCCCACTACGTAATTGTCAAAGAGAAAGTTCAATTTTGTAAATGTCCGAAAATATCTAACAACTTTACTACATCCAGAAGCCATTAAATTTAAATTTCTAATACCAACTGTCAATTATTAGTACATGAGAATAGTAAAGGGGAGAATATTTCTTCGGATTGAGTTGCAGTTTACGCAAAATATTGTTCTGCACGGATAATGATATTTATCGTAGAATAATATGTCAGAACATTATTATATCATGCTGCGTAAGAGATCTTGCTCCGACTCAACCGGGGTCTCGTACATCAACGTCTTCATGTGACCCCACGGAAAGAAATCCAATGTTGCAGGTCGAGTGAGCGTGGCGGCCATGCTATTCAACCACCACAGCCAATCCAGTGTTGTCCAAATCAATTATTTAAATAATGTAGGACAGCCCGTGTGAAGTAGGGAGGCGCATTGTTGTGTTGAAACTACATATGCTGTCGAATTCCACAAGGAATTCATTCTAGTAACTCCGGCAGTATCTCCTGTAAAATGATTTAGTAGTTGGCAGACATGAGACGTTGTGGGAGAAGACACAGTCTCATTAATCGCGCCCAGGTATGATGCCTGTCCATATGTTCACACTGAATCGTTCCTGAAATGCGCGCTCACGAACACCATGAGGATTTTCTTGTGTCCACATAGGATGGCTATTATGACAGTTAAAGACACCATCCCTATTGAAGGTCACCTCGTCACTAAAGAGTATCATTTGGAGAAATGCAGGATCCTGTTCACAGCGCTGAAGAAACCACTGAGAAGTTTACACTTGGCTCAAAATCGGTTGGACCAAGACTTTGAACTCGCTGAATATAGTATGGATGTAGGTGTTCTTGGTGGAGAGCCTATTTCATGTGTTATGCGTTGGGTGCTCGTCGAAGGCTCCCCTTCCAGGCCTCGAAGCACTTTATCTTCAAACTGGGGATTTCGTACGCGCCTCGGAACACTACAGTCAAATTCTGTTGACGGTGAAGGTACCTGTGTCCCTGAGCCGACGTTCTACCCTGGAAAAGATAGTACGTGAAGGCACTCGACGATGTGGAAAGCATTCGGCGTAAAGAAGACGAGCACGCCTTCCAGTACGATGGGCTTCACCATAAATTAATAACATGTCTGAATACTCATCAAACAAGTATTCAGTGATTGCACTGAACTGCACGATCACATCAAGAGAGATTGTTACCTGGCCACGATAACAAAGCAAATTGTTTTAATGCGGAAAGATTGTACTGATATGTTTACATCATGTCGAGAGTGTGTCTGAGGAAGCCGAATGTTTTGGTAGTCGGCGAAAACGTTTACAAAAATTTAATTTTTTTTAAATAAATTGTACTGCTTTGCTCAGCCATTATTTTATTTTACCTTTGGTATATAAAAGCAAAGCTTTCGTATGGAGAATATCATGTCGTGTGCATGTGCTGGCAGCTTGAATCTCATACACCTAAGTCGGAAAGCCATGCGGGAAAGCTTGTGTTTGTGGTACCAATTTGCTGCCTTTGTTGATTGATACACAATCTGGCAAAATGGGATACGAAGTCAGAACAAGGATTGGACATGTGAAGCACTCGGAAGGTAAAACCGGTACGAACTGTTTATTAGACAAGTTATTCATGCCAATTTAGTTTATCCTGCCATGCATAAAAGTGTTGTATTGTATATCTCAAGCTTCTACATTCGTTTCAACCAGTACAAAACCGCCTTCTGTCTCCTCTCTCTTAATTCGTAATTTGAACTCGGGATTAAATATACATATATGTACGCGACAGCAGCTACGTTAGGTCATATCCTATGTACACTGTATTTTTCTGCTCCGAATCAGGATCACACTTCGAAACTACATACCTTTGTGAATTTAGTTATGGCCGTTACGCATCTAGAGCTCAGCCCGGGATAGAGGAGGGCAAGGATTTGGAAACGGAAAGGTCCTGGCCTTATAGAAGGTATCCCAGCATTCGTCTGGTGAGAATGACCAAAACCAGGGAAAATCTAAGTCAGAATGATTGGCCGGAGTAGGGTTTGTGCCTACGCTTGACCTAAACACATACTGCGTGGCAGGCAGACACACAAAGTACTGAATTCATTTCGCATGTCACTCAATGAAGTTTTCTGTTAAAGCAGATATCATAAGTCGAAAACACAAATATCACATTGTACTGTCTTGAATGATATCTGTGAGTTAAGTATCTCCATA
>JAGDQP010038498.1:4605-18139 GCA_022664845.1 Lepisma saccharinum
CGTAAATCGACTTAGATTTGAAAATTTTACTAATAATATCAAATCATATTTGACTTTTTTCTAATAATTGAATTACAAATGACTATTGGCAATTGAAAGAGAATACAAAATAAAAATAAGACAATGTTGTACCATCAACCCTTAGTGTCATCATACGATGTCGTAGCGCTCGAAAACATGAAAAATACAAGTTGGAAACCATTGCAAGTAGACAAACGCAAATGGTGTCAAAGTAAACAATATACAAATAATATTATAGCAATGTTATTCCATGACCCTCGAAGGGACCACAAAGACCCCATGGATCCCTAAAAGATAGAACGTGTAAAAGAAAAATATAACATTAAAGAATGAGGTATGAAAACTGTATAGAAATAAATATACAAGAGTGATTGTAGATACTTTTCTAAGCGCTTTTTAGTACATGAACAGCGGGTGAAAGGAAAACAAGACTTTCCGACCGGAACGGGCGTAAGCCATAGTGCTGTTACCGCCCATACAATTTATTTTATCTTGTCTTAAGACTTACCGACGTGTCTCTAAAACACTGTATTAACACTTTTTGACTGAATGCCACTACAACCTGGTTGAAACCGGTTGTTGAATATGCATGGTAGACGAGGGAGACGCTTTCACCTGTGCAGTATATCTTTAGCGCGAGTGGGTTGGAACGCCATTCTGAGCTTACACGCTGACTTGTGTAGACACACAGTTACTATTGTGTGATACTAAGTAGTTGTTTCTGTTGCTACAGATTGGTGATTGAATATTTTGAAGAGGTCTGCTGCGATATCCGTTTGGATTCATACAGCGACTTATAATTTTAATACATTTGTATGATGCAACCAAGAGTAAGCAAAGAAAGTCACACGTTAAATTGAAAACAGTGTTTGTATATGTGCATATAAAATAGTGAAACGGTTCGATCACTGTTGGCTGTGTTATGTAGTTAGTAAACTGATTGTGAGTGAAAATAGTTTTTTTCATTTACTAACAATGAAAACTTGTGTGCAACGCTAGGCAAAGTAGTTGTTACTAATGATAGTACTTAAAAATGAAAAGTACTTGCTTTTAATGAAGGTAATTACGTAAAATGAAAACGCATGTGCAATGTTATGTAATGTAGTTGTTACTAATGAACGTACTGAAAGGCATTTACTAAAAATGAAAACTTGTTACTAAAAAGTATTTGCTAAAAATGAAAACTTGTAACTAATGAACGTAAGTAAAAGTACGTACGTAAAATGAAAACGTATTTGCAATGTTATACAAAGTACTTGCTACTAATGATTGTAATAATAAACACATTGTACACTCTGTGCAAGTTACAAAGTCTTAACGTAGTTGTACGTTAAAATATATTTTTGTAAGACAAGTTTATGTCATGTTATTTTTTTAATTACATGTGTAAAGTACGTCACTGAAAACATATTTCTGTTTCTTTTCGTTACAGATTGAAAACAATTCATTTGGAAGGTAAATTTCTGTCTGTGGACTTGAAAGTTAGAAAGCAAGTTAGTGAACATTACAATATTTTTAAAAGTTGCACAGTACGTTACGTTTGTTACAAAAGTACAAGTTTAGTTTGTAACAACGTTTGGAAAAAATATGGTACGATTGTTACAAAAGTACATGTTTAGTTTGTAACAACGTGTCAAAAAATAAAACCATATTTCAATTATACACCTTCATTGCTTAAAAAGTATACGTTGTGAATCATTGATTTGTGAGAAATACTTTTGAGATACCCGTTTTAAGTGCAAATCTTAAATTTTGTTACAATTTTTAAAAAGTAATTACAAATAACCTAAGCTAAACTTGTACAAATAAGTGTTTGTTTAAAAAACTTTAATATAGGACCGCTCAAAATTAGTCAAACAAGAGGGTAATAGACAAATATTACAATTTGTCTGATATGGAAAATGTATTGTGGATGATGCTTAAGTCATGTACTAATGTGCTAATTTTCGAAACACTTCAACAATGGTATTAAGCACTTAGCCTTAAAGGGAACAAGTGTAATTAAAGTATTGCGAAAAAAGGTTCTTCAGTGTAAAAATGCTGATCAACTTTAGTGCTATCACTTGGTCATATTTAGTGATAGGGTCTTAAATATTATTTTTTACCCGATTGTTTTTAAAAAAACTACCTACCTCATCAATTAGAAACAGTACAAAACTTATTTGAACGCCACAATGGCTCTGAGAAAAATATATTTACTTTGTCATTTAAAAGAAAAAGACAAATTATGACAAGTGTAAGGTCTTCGGATAAAATCATAAAAAGTGTAGTGACTGGTAATCTCCTTAAGCTAGTATCGTGAAACGAAAAAAAAAAGAAATCCTCAGTCAGGACACAGGGTCGGAAAAGTGTATCATTTCGTGGACCTACATGAGAGGTGCCATCCCTATATTTGTTTAATGAGATTGAGGGAGAAACAAGTCAACGCATCATTTCTTGTGAATGTTAAGCCAACTGTTTACCCATGAGCAAAGCCACTTTGGTAAAAGGAATGATGCCTTATTACACACATATATATATATATATACACAAACTCATGAAACACTTATGGTATTTAGGGGGCACCATTGTAAGCTTGAGTTGTAGTATATGAAAATTGAGCAGAAATTACACTGTTATGCTTTAACAAAAAGTAACGGTTGGCTATTAAAACAAATAATAATTATTACGTATGAAAACAGTGGAATATTTTATTGTCATTAGAGTGGTTTTTACCAACATGATTTCGGAATGCCTGAAAATGTGATCTTTATAGCTGAGATTCTGATGAAACATGAAAGTGGGGGCTGCAAAGCGGGATGGGTATTAGTCATGTTTAGACTGTGTCATTTTTACGAACCAATACATGTTTCATATGTGAGAAATGTTTAAGATTTAAGTCATAGTAAAAAGTATGATAATTCTGATACGTAGATAATAGCTAGATAATAAATGAGTATTAATATATCTTCACGACTAACTGTTTGAACGAAGCAGATACAAAACACATCTGATGAATCCTTTGTCTTGTATTGAATTACTGGTTAATGGTCCAAAACTGATAACATGTAATATGTAAAAATGTTTCGGGTGAAATACTGGCTTGCATGTTTAAACTGAATACATCTTAGACACATTACATAAAAACAAAATTTGACTGAAAGTGAACTTACTACTACATTTAAATGAATCGAAGAAAACAAAGGCACAATGTTAAAAGCACAAGTTTTAGCTAATGTTGTAATAGAATTAGACAGAAAAGCATGCACTGGTTTTGAAGGTTTATTTCTTTTAATTTCAGAAATCGCTGGGTGGAATCAGCTGCATAAAAGAGATGGCACTTTTTATAACATACGATGAAAGGGAACTGGTTGCTGTTGCAAATAAAATTGAAGCAGGCGAACTATGCGACTGTACATTACATACCATAGATGAGAGCTGTATATGGATTGAATTGGCGGGGTGGAAACCATCGTTAAGTTTGATGTGTTGGGGATGTAAACATAGACATCCTAGCCATTACGAGCATGACTGCTGTGGCCATTTTGCAGGAAATTTATACCCTGATAATGAAGGTGAAGTTCTGGCAAATAGGTTAAGTGATCGTACAAAAGAGGTGTTTTGTGACCCAGGCTATCTGGAAGACCTTTTTAACGTGTATTTACAAAATCATTCTGAAGGAGCTGGACTACGTTATAAGGAGTTGGACTAAGTCCAACAATAAGTAAAAGTTTATTTGGATGAACTGGAAGTCCTTTGTTGGAAGAAACATAGTGGGTATTAAAACAGTACGTATGTACTGGATATTGTCGTAAATAACGGAACTATGTCGTTGACATTTGTTTTATGTAAGCAAAGTATTTAGTGGACTTTCTCTTATAGAACCAAACGGTATAATGGACATTGTATATAACGAAAGTACATAGCGGACCTTTTATTTCCCCGATTTTATATATGTGTATTAAGTATTCATAACAACGTTGTATTTCCTCTAACTTTTAGGTGGTGGTGTGTAGGGAATAGTATGTATATGTATGAAAAGATACAAGGAAACAAAAAATAGACTGGGGGTCTGCGCGCGTAGTAATAGCAAATGTATTATATTTCTCAATGTTATGTGTTGAGTATCAGTTGACATGGCGGTATTTGAGCAAGCGGATGAAGTAGCGTTAGCCCTTGCAGCAGCAAGAATGAAAGCAGCAGTTGCGGTCGTCAAATCTTGTAAATGTAGCATACGATGGGTGGATGAAGCTTGCATTGTACGTGCAATAAGTTTATGGATTCCGTAGTACAGGATTGTATGTTCAGGATGCTTTTTCTTACGTGACTCGCAAAGCGACCATGAATGCTTTGGTTTTCTATCGGATCGGTGCATGCCTGACAACCCTAAACTAGTCAATGGAATGGCAATGGATAGCTGAAACTTGTTTCCGCTGGACAATATAGGGGGGGTCACCAGCACGGTAATATCCAATAAGATGTAACAGTAGAGGAACAAATACCATGTTACATATGATGTTTGGATGTAGAAGTACGTATGAGTTTGAAATACTAGGTAGTCATCGTAAACACCATAAAACATTTTCTTTGCTTAAAAAGGCTTCCTGTATGCTCTGTGGTGCGTTGAGTTAGTGATTCTACAGAGTATGTTAACAGTTAGTTCAAATTTTGCAGCACGGCCTATACTGTAGGACGTAAATGCATTCTTAAAATGGTAAGGGCAATCCATTATACTTTGGTTCACAATTGCGAATGTAGTTAAACCCTGAACCCATTTGATCGAACATGGTACACACTTTGCTATACGATAAAGTTGACTTATTTAGAAGCAATGTTACCTTTCGGGTCCATATATCGAAGCCATGTATGAAATGATTTAGCTATAGGGTGGTATTGGACGTTACACGTAAAGTACAATGGTTTATATGTTCAATATAATGCTTTTTTTAAAGGAATACAAAAATGCATTTGAGCACATGTGAAACAAGATTTTGCATTTAGGAAATAGGTTACATATATTTATTATGATTCGTGAAGGTGTAAACAAACATGTTTGCAACCAAACAAAGGATGGTGTGAGTTCAAAATACACACGTGTTGAAAATGGTAAACATTGTTTATACAAAGTAGGGACCATCATTTTCTTTTATAAAACGTAAAAGTACTGGTATCAAGTTACTTTATGAAAAGTATACGTGCGAATAATGTTACTTTCCCCAAGTGTCTTTCATATGTTCAGAGTTATAAACATATGAAGATAATTCCAATTATCATAAAAGTAAAATCGAAATAATTTGTAAGTAAACAGTTAAAATTTGTTCATTGAAGGTATGATTGAATGATTATGTATCAAAAAATAAAAACAAAAATACAGAAAATAAGAAATAGAACAAACAAAAATAGAAAATATTTTCTGCAAAACCAAAAACAGCAAATACTTTTCGTAAAACTAAAACCAGAAAATATTTTTTCTTAAACGTATGAAACAAAAAATAAAAAACAATTTTGTAATACTAAAACGTAGAACACAAAATACGTTTCGTTAAACGATAGTAACAATAGAAAACATTTTGCGTATAAGAAAATCCTTTTTTGAAATGAAAACACTATACACAACAGTAGTTAAAAGGAAACTGCTAAACTATATAGGTGATTCACAAAACAATTCATATCAAAGCACAAGTGGAATTGTTCACCACAGTGTGGTGCAAGCTAGCATAGCAAGCATAATGGTAGGTTGTGCTAACGTGACACGTAGTAAGTTGGTCATGAGACTTAATTCACGTTTACCGTTAAAATACCATTTGATCCTCCATATGCGAGTATATACGTATTTTTGCTATAAAATCAGCGACTTATATATACTTAGTTCTGTTTCAAGTTGTCGTGTGCGCTGAGGTGATTTGTGTTTGTGGTGGTGTTACGATGAATAATCCAATTGATATCCTGCTGTCTGCACAGGTAATTTAAGGCTATACCGAGCCGGAAGCTGTTCTAGAATGCTCTTCTCATGTTTGCTATTAACGAATGCTGGGATTTGAACCTGAACAACGTGAATGTGATATACTGTTGCACTATATTCTGTATTATTTGGCGAATGGCCAACAACATGTATTAGATGCATATGTAACTGCAACAGACATTATCGAAATTGAACACTTTGTTTTTTACAACTATGGACGACTTTGAACGCGCGTGGGAGTACTATTGCTATCTGATTGAGGACGATGCGAGCGGACTTATCCCTTACGATGGCGTTGAGTTCTTTGGTTTAAATAATATGAAGTCGATACATTGGAACGAGTTGGAAGTAGACGAAATGAGTAGTAAGGAAGTAGAGGACACAAGTAGTGACAATAGTTTATGCGAACTTAGTGATGATGAGGTTGGTGATGAGTGTAGTTGTATGTTACAAGAGAGTGCTCATAATATAATATATACCGAACGAAACATGTTTGGTGCTGGTGATGATAAAATCAAATCGATCCTTTATAGCATTAATTGTGGTGCAAGTAGAAGTGAACCTGAATTTGGTATTATATATGAACATACTGAGTACCGCGCTACAGATTCTACATTTGAATTAATGCGTGGACCAATTACCAACCCCTGTTGTACCAACAACGATTTTTCCTGTTTGTGTTACTGCATTTTAAGACAATGTGTCTCACTTATCCTATGTGACATTCTATATTCAATTTAACAATACCACATGGATCCAGATTCCTTGGAGACGGAATCCCTCACTTTTTATAGCATTTTTGCAAAGTTGTGGTTATCCATTCGTTTTAAAGGATAATGTAGAAATCAGTGCTTTGATTATAAATCCATAATGTGAAAGTAAATCCCGCACTAACATTCAATGCCGTTTGGTTTTAGGTTCCTTCATCGTTTATGGTTTGTAGAACACTGTACACATACATATGATTCGTAAAGTTGTAAACCAAACATGTTTGAAAGCAAATAAATGACAGTTGTAGTGTACTTCTAGAACAAATAATGTCTAAGGATAACAAACATTTTCTTACAACGTTTGGAACAACCTTTTATTTTGTCAAATTTAAAATCGTTATTATAAACTTGTGAGTGTAAATTTGCTTTGTTGAACTTAAAACTTTCGAATGAAACACTCTGTTCAAATTAGAAATCGTATTTTGTATTACTTCCCATCGTTTATGTGTTTAAAGATATAATCATATAAAATATTTATAAAGTTACAATAATATTTTGTTTTGGAATTCTTAAAAACGGAATGATATTTTGTAAATGAACATACAACACAAATTAGTTAATGTAACGTTAAAACTTGTTTCAAACTATAAATGGCGCTTTGTTTTGTAAAACTATACAAACAAAAACGGACAACTGAAAACGAAAAATCTTTTTTCTAAAAGTAAAATTAGAAAAATACTAATCTATACAAGTTACCAAGGAAATCATACAAGTTATTTTTTGTAATTTGTTGTGTTACATGTTTCGTGTAAGTATACGTTATAAACACAAAGTTCTCAGAATAGCATATTATTTAATGTAAATTACAAATTAGAAAGTAATATTCACAAACTTAGAGAATTGTCAGTACTATTTTTGCTACTAGAAGGATGTTTTTTTTATTTTCAAGTAAACATACTCTGTAATGTTGTTTTTATTCTGCAGTGTTGTAGGTCCAATAAACTAGTAGAGTAAAGTTAAATCTTCCATGCATACAGTCTTTTGTCCATAGGATATAATGCAATGTTTTTCTATACCCCACATCCCTTAACAGTTTGTATATGCCGTATGAAACTTACCCTCTAGTCCTGTGCAATGTCTAGGCCTTGTAGTAAAGTTCATGCATACGACATTCGTTTGGTTTTTAATAAGAGTTCAATTGCCTGTTCTTGTAATGTTTCTATGCAGGATAGTTTACATTCATAATGCTCGTGTAAAGGAAAGTTATAAAAACATGATGTACATATTAGTATCCATTCTGAATTCCAGCAAAGTATGTCGTTTATAATGCATTTTACTGTAACTTTATAATTTGTACAACAGCAAATACACAACGCTCACGCTTAAACGTAAACTACAGTTTAATTTACAGCGTGAGCGTGATTTATTTAAGTGATGAACCAATTACATCATTCCATGTCTCGAGGAATCTTACCAGTTGAAGTTTATGATTCTATAACTATGTGAGCAAGTAGCAAATATAATCTAAGTGTTCAGCGCGCATGGTGAACACTATATGTATGTAGAAATGCACTTTTTGATGTTTAATAACAGTGCAATGCTAATAGCTCAAAAACATTGTTATCCCGTTCCACAATCATTATTAGAAACTAGTGCAAAGCACTGAAAATGAAAAGTGAATCCACCAGTAAGTCAAACATGTATAATTCGTGTAATCGATCTTTCTGCGCCTACATGCATACTGGTATGTACAAAGTGTGGGATAAACCTAGAGAGTGAGAATCACGAGTGTACAACGTTTCCACGCATTATGTTAAATGACATGACATGCCAACTACTTCAATTGTTTACTACAAAATTAGAAGTATATTCTGTGTTTTTCATGTTTGATTCGAATACATTATCTGAATGGAACGACTTTTAGTGATACATATAATGATATAACTAAAAAGCGTAATCATATCTTATGTGTTACTAAGCTGTTTTTGGAAAAGTATTTTCACTTGGATTTAAGAAGGCTTTAACAAGTAATGTTGAACTCATAGAACATTAACATTCAAATGGTAGACAAGGCTACATGTGTTAAAACACTCTTAAGGTTATTATATCATTAAGTGTGTGCTATGTTTAAGATTTCACATCTGTATGGATCAATCAATACAGTTTACCTATAGTATTATCAAGTAGTAAGTAGTACGTGCCCTAAGTCAGAGATGTGCTACTTGTTAAGGTAAATAAAAACGAAGCCTGAACATTTTAGTTAGTTTTTATTTTATATAATACCAATGTACATCATTTTAGTTTGATTCAAACCAGTTAGTAAAATAATGCGTTTCTTAATATTGAAATAAAAACCGTTCAGAACACTATGTCATTTAATGCAGTAATATTGCACAATTATGTATAAGATCATGTTCCTAATGCAATTGATAAGCAAATGAACAGTTCACAAAAATACATATACTTCGTTTAAAAGACACGTCAGTCAAAAAGACACTTCAGTCAAAAAAGTCTGTTTGCCAATGCAATCTATACTGAAACAGTTCGTAACTACTTGTACATATGTTAGTAATTTCTAGTAGGGAATGCTTATAAACAGACTGTGTTCCCAATGCACGATAGAAACATATAAACAGTTCACAACACTACATATACTTAATTCAAACAAGTTAATCAATGGAAAAAACAAATCTATGTTTTTCAATGCTATGAACGTACAAACAGTTCATGACATTCTGTACACAACGTTAGTAATTTCCAGTGTAGGGTATGTTTATAAAACATTTCCACGTTGTCCAATGTAATAGACAGTTCATACAAATAAAACATTCTCTTGCACGCTAAAACATTTTTTTCAATTTATATAGTTTCGTTTGCACTTGTACGTTCTAAACCCCAATTTTAGTCTGTTGTACATTGTTCTGTTAGTCACTCACTACACCTCAACTGTTTCACTTTTCTTCGTAATATGCTACGGATGTCTTCCAAACGGTGTTACCATTTTCGATATGCACAATTGAAAATCTGACAAGGGAATTCTAGTGTAGCAATGTGCGGAACAGTTCATACAGTTCTTTCTGCGGAACAGTTCATACAGTACTTCGAGTGAACTTACATTTGTTAGTTTGTCCACAATTTATTTATCAATGTCCACTTGTTTACATTTGAAATCTTGCTGCTGTATGTCAAAGTTTTCTAGCATTTCTTGAATACACTTTCAATAAATAAAATCGGGGGTACACCAACAGGGTTCTTTAGCGGTTATCACTTTAGCGTAGCGTGAGTACCATTGCTCGTCCATTTTGTCTGATCTAGTTGTCACAACTGTTAGAAATTTATTGTTTTTCGGTTGTACAAGAGATGCGCGCGCACAATCGTGAATGGTGCATACGTGCAGTGGCCATATTTAACACAAGACTACATTCTTAAAGTTGGTTGAGCTAACTACGTAATTAATATTCAGAGTTTTGGCATTGAAGAGAAAATTCTTGACAATATCTAATGATTTCTATTGTTTGGCAAGTGGCTAAAAAGGCAAAAGTGGTCTGTTGTCCCGGTAGTCTTTCTGCCGGAACTCGCTTTTAGCTTAATCCAATGGTGTTTTTCCAGCGTTTTTCACATTAATATAAAACCAGCGATAACCACCAATTGTTTTCGGATGCAATGTCTTATATAATTTGTATAGGTTTTGCATTGTCTAAGGATGAAATAACACACGTTTCGTTTGTTTGTCAAAATAGCAACGTCCTCGACTACACTCACGCAAGGCTACATTTGGCCACTTGTACCAGCATCCCTCGCAAATAAGCCATGAAGACACTTTCAATTCTTTAAACTGGTCCATTAAACAGTATTTAGACGCTAGTGCAGCTACGCACGCACACTTCCGTTGGCAATATGACAAGTTCATCATCATCATCAACCATTGCTGTTTCACTGTCAGTAGCCTCCTCCGTGCTGTCCAGTTCTATAACCTCATCCACCTCTTTTGTTCACTTAGTACGAACTCAGCAACTAGTATAACGTCTAAAGTGTCCATTGTGTACTCTTCACTGTGTGCACTAAAATTTCATACTTAAAATGTACCAGTGTTACATATATATTTCTGTGGTAGTGCGTAGCGGTCCATTACCTCACGTATGCGCGCTGTGCCACTTGTTGAATGTATACTTATTGTAGTATTTCCACATAACAGTAGTAATAGGAGGGATGCGGACAAAAATTCTTAGGGTTCTACGAAGTCATGCAGAAGGTCTATTTCCCTGGTAGTCCTTGGTTCGAAATTCACGTTCTGCAAGGTCCAATACTAGTTTACCACCATATGATAAATTTGCACAAAACCACTTATACCCTGCATTTGATGTACGGTGGTTATTGGCGTAAACCTCATACAGTTTGTGCAAAGTATCAGAGTGAAATTAAACATGTTTTGTCTGCTCTTCAAAGTACCTCGTGGAGACGTAATCCATCAGATATCTATAAAAATAATAGAAATAGTGTAAGTACCAACCATTATTGCTTATATAGTATTTTATATTGCACACCAATACAAATGTTAATGGTGTTTAACGAAACCCATTGTACACGTTCTTCGTCGCAATTCCAGTATATATCATGTGAATAACGTCCAATATCAAGCTGATTATTCCATTTTGTGTAGACTATTTTGCCTAGTGTAGATTATATTTATTATAAAGTACGTAATATTAATATTCTAAAAATATTTTCAAAAACAACTTAGAACGGAATGATCAACTTGTATTGAACCATGTCAAAAAGTTCCTGAAAAGAAAACAACATTGCAAATAATTCATTTTTTGTATACTATGTAACCTTATGTATCCTATGTAACCTTTTGTAGTAGAGTAGCTTTTCTGTAATAAAATCTTTTACCTTCTATTTGTTTGGATTTCATTTCATGAAATAGAAAATAACACATCCTGTTTAGTATAGATGTATTTTCATATCAAGTTACAATTTCATTGTGGATATTCCATCCACCAATTTTAATGTTTGTACTTTCATGCAACATTGTAACTGTATGCAGTTACGCAAGGCACATCCATACTCTTGCACGGGTTGATGATAGGAACACTTTGATATATCTCATTTGAAATTAAGTGTGCGTAAGGCAGTACATGCTTGATCTTGAAGATTCACAAGATTAGTCAATTGAAATACTTTAACCAACAACACCATCTTTTCATGACCTTTACAATAAAAGATGGCTCCCATTTCACATAGTTGCTACACAATATGGCAGATATGGGATACTGTATATTCAAATAATAAGTTATTCATTCGATCGCGTAACATGTGCCGAGTTCGAAAATTAAACTCGGGATACCCCTGTTTAGCAAGGACGTCAGACTGCATATATCTTGTAAAATGTTCGTGATATTCGTGCTCCTGCCGATGAGGGCTGTTCCTCCAGCATCTCAAACAAAGCAGGTTTTTAGAGGGCTCACAAGTGTCAATGGCAGACCATATACATGCCTCGTCCACCCAGCGCAGTGTGAACCTACACACCGGTGCAACTATAGGTTGTCTTTCTGTAATGCGTACAACATGCTTTATGCTTCCATGGTTGGTTAGTAACAATGTCTCGTAATGCCAAGTCTCCTCCTTGTAAGGTAACAAGCACTAAGCAAACCGGCCAATATCATGCCACGACGCAATACACATCTGCGCAACTCACACACCAAGTGGGTGGAGTACTCCAAGTTTCGTTTCAGTGCGTGCATCATTTATTGCTTTTTGTCAAAGGTCGTGACAGGCACATTTATCTTACCGCAGGGGGTCTAGGTGTGCACTGAATCTAATTAGAAGGAGAAGAAGAAGAAGTTAGAAATATCTTAAACTACATCTAAGGAATACTGAGAACATCCAAATCGATTATTTAATATTCATCAAAGAACATAATAAAGAATACACAATGCAGACTAACAGATTTTAATGAAAGAAACATGTATCAAATCCCTACACAAGATACTAGTTTCAGCACACATCAAAACTTGCATCTTAAACTAACTCTGAAGTACATTGTAGATTTATTCATGTATCTATTCATCTGCTTAATTAATACAGGGTTCGTTTATAAGAAACAACCCAAAATATGTTCTTTACAACTAATGAGCAAGTCTTCAATTACCTAACTCAAAATGAACTTGGAAACAGAACTGAGAAAACAAAACTATATTTTCATATTTTTATTTTTATTCAGTGATGTTATAATAGAGGATATGCGATTTTGTCAAGCCTAACATCACAGCTTAGTCAAGCCCAGTTAGTTCATTTACTAGAGTTAAAAGCATTGTTTTCGGCTAACAAAGTTAGCAGCAAGCTCTGTAATAGTCTGCTTACTAATCAGGTGTGTCGCCTTGGACGGTGCGTAGTTGTTTCCTCGCTTCACTCTTTCGCTGAGTATAAGATAGCTATCAAAAAATTGTCTTTTAGAACATCCTTGTTTTTATTATAATGTCACTTATTCCCTATGTAATTATTTACTTTGCATCCTTATTTCAAATGTCTTGTACAGGTTTTGTGTTAGTGGAAAGTATGACGGGATTTTACTTCGGACCTTCCAGTCTCACTTCTCTTTTTCAAGAGCGCCGCGAGACACAAAAAGATTGCAGCCTGATGACAATCTTCGACAAAGGCAAATCGAAATACTTGCTTCCGGAACTCTGTAGAGCGCTGTAATCGACAGTCGGTTGGTATTGCCGGGAACACGTGCTTGTGGAACGGCGGAACCGATAATAGTCGCCTGTTACCTCGGGTAATATGAATATTGCAGAAAAAACGGAATATAGACATAAATTCGAAAATGGCGGGAAAGGGTCCCAAACCTCTCCCACGGTGG
>JAGDQP010038499.1:0-18139 GCA_022664845.1 Lepisma saccharinum
AAATATTTAGCAGATATAAAATATATACTCACACCTCCATAAATATCAATTACACATTTCATGAAGCACTGAAAAAGAAAGGTCAATTTTGCTATGAGAACTAATAGTGAATTCAATTATTTTTTTGTCAATAAGTTATAGCATTACGTAGAAGGATGAATATTATGCATTTTGTTTAATTTTTATAGTTACTGTATATCGTATATACAGGATGAGTAAACAGTAAATTTCCAGTCCGTTTATTTCTTAACCGACTGTTCTCTTTGGAGTCAGTTTGAGACTGCCGTTGAATCTCTATAACTTGAAGTCTCCTCCTGAAGAACTTCTACAAGTTACTGTATAAATATCTCCGTAGGACGAAATTTCATTACGTTTGTAAGTCGAAATTTAGGGAGTTGAACGGTCTGAGGCGAACGAGATGAGGCGTCAGATACTCTCGCCATTGCCTGTAGTGTTGTCTCAGCGAGTGTCTATTATGTCATGATCAGTGTGCAGTTAAGTGTCTCATGTGATGGCAAAGAGAAAATGCGGGACCCTAACTGTAGAAGAGAAACGTCAGCCCTCTATATCTTGAAGTTTCATATTATTCCTCTCAATAAGTGGAACCTCGGTAGGTAGAAGTATTCGATAACACAAATTTTGTCTTATCCCCTTCAGATTCGAGCTATCATGGTTTCATTGTATTAATTTTTGTTTAGGAATGATTTGTTCAGTAATGTTTCAGATAAATGCATTTATTTTCAGTATTCCAGAAAAAAGCACCGAAAGATTTCGTTTGCCTTGTTAGAGGATCTCAATTTTCCTTTCCAATAAGATGTTCGCAGATGCGCAGACAGAGAGAACGATTTCTCATCGATAGGAAATATGCAATTCTGATCAAGTGTTTGCTACCGCCAATTTATTCGCGTACTTTAGAAGAAATGGGAAATATTCTCCGCGAAAGAGAGATTGTAATCCCTAATTGGCAAATTGAAAGAGTGATTAAAACATGCCGTAAGTCCTAGGAGTAACTTTGTTTATGTTTTCCGAGTTCGGGAAACGTATTTTTTGCCCTTTAAAACTTTCTTTATTGGTAGTTTAGTTCAGACGCTGGATTTCTAACTGAATAACCCATGTTCAAATCTGGTTTCAGACTTCCTTTTTCTCTTGCATCCAGTATTCCTGAAAACTAAATGATGGCTATTTTTTATTAGCCAAATTACAAAAACATTTCCAAGCAGCTATGGTTGCCTAGCGTTCTCCAGGAGAGTTTCGGACATGTTGCTGTAGCACGCTTAAATTCATCACGATAATATTTTAGTGAATTTCTCTCTTACTGCATAAGGAATGACAGAGCTGAAGTCACAACGTTAAATGTAGTAAACAGTTCTTAAATGATAATTTATAGCTTACAAAATTGGCACTTCTCCTTGATAATGTTCATAAATTAATAACATTCACCCACTAATTTTTGAGTCGAGCAAAGAGTGCATCATTTGAAGGACTAAGCACCAGAGACGACTAACTAACATCGTCAGTATGGATGGCTATTTTCTTGTGACTGTTACTTTGTAGCTGTTAGAGGAGTCTGGATTCTATAACTGTTACTTACAAAAAATAGCGGTTGCTGAGAACATGCTCACTACATTCTCGTCTAATCACCTAAAATAGCTGAGTTCTTTGTCACTTGTATCTATTAAAACTTTTCAATAACTATAGCTGCAAGTATTTTCTTTCTTGTATTTTGAGTATTTCTAGCCAGTATTTCTGGTTTACTCCGCAATAAGATTTCTCATTCTTTGCTAGTAACTATGACAGCTAAGAACAGACCGACTTGGATTTTGTTGGAAAGTGCTCGCGGTAAAAGCGCCACGTTTTGCCCTCTTGTGTAGAAAGGGCTTTACGGTGGTGCAAGTATCATTATCAGAAATTCAAAGTGCAAAATTATTTAAAGGTGTAGATTCTCTTTACGAGAACCCATTGCACTTAAAAATTACTAGGATGATTATACTATTTATCGGTGTGTTTCTGAAACGGTTGAATTTAGACACGTTACCCTGATTTCAAACAGTCGTAGCTTAGTTCGTGAACAGTGGACTTTTTCGAAAGGAAAGGTAATATTTCTAACAATACATCGCATGCTAGTCATTGATTCGTAATTGACCAAATATTAACGCATAATTGTAGACAGATGTATTGTGTAAGAGGTGCTCTCACGTCTGTGAAGCTTGCCCGATCCACACAGTACTTTCCAAAATAAGTAACACATATCGTTTGTATTTCGTTAGTACCCATTAGTAATGAAAATTAAATCGTTAGTAACTAAATAATAACGAAGATATTCCAAAAGCAATTTGGGTACTGCATGTAAAGTTAGCCCGACCCACAACCTAATGTCAGTAATCTCTAAAAAAATATTAAAGTACGTCGTTCGCAATTCGTTAGTAATTAAAATATTACAAAAAGAACTTTGGTCGGCCCAAATTTAATTCCGTCTCCCAGGGACACTGATAGCTTAATGAAACAACCAAATTGCTAGCATCAATTGTAATTCGTTAGTACTCGTTAGTAACGAAAACAAAATCGTTAGCAACTGAACAATAACTAAGATATTCCAAAAATAACTCAGGTCGGACATATGAAGTTGGCACGACCCATAACGTAATTTCAATATTTTCTGGAAAGTATTAAATCACATCGTTTGTAATTCGTTAGTAACAGCAATGGAATAGTTAGTAACAGAATAATAACGGACATATTACAAAAAAAATCGTTGGGCCAAATTTCGAACCAGTCCCAGCGCCGCGTATAAATTAATGAAACATATCAAATGCATACATAAGCAAGTTGTAAATATATAAATTAAATTTTAAAAATTAGTATTACAAGTACAAGGATTAAGGTCTTGTTATTAATTTGTTGGTAACGATTTTGTTTTTCTTACTAGGTTAAGGCGACTACATAAGACCGACCCAAATTGTTTCTCTAATGTTATTGCTGCTATTCCGTTATTTAAGATTTTCTTCAATACTAACCGTTACCTACGAATTACAGACGATACTAGGAGTTTGGTGGTTTCTTTTGATGCTTCTCATTCTTAGCGGGTGAACGTAGGTTTGACCCACCCCAAGTTACTTCCCTAGTATCTTTCAATTATCCCGTTAACAATTTTGATTTCGTTAACAACGTTTACAAAACATTACAAACAATGTGATATGATATTTTTTAAATCACGTCGTTTTGGGTCCAACTGTACTAGCTCGACCCAAAGGGTTGATACAAAAACTTTGTATTATTTGCTTAGTAATGATTTTATTTTCGTTACTAACGGAATACAAACGATATCAGCAGTTTGGGATTTTATTTTGGCCATATCGTCCTTGGCAGGTAAACGTGACTTTGGGCTGACCAAAGTTTTTCTAATACTCCGTTATGATTCCGTTACTTACGATTTTATATTATTTTTTATTAACGGTTTCTAACAAATTAAAACCATGTGGTATATATTTTTTGAAAATAGATAAAGGACCTAGCCAACTTCACTTGCCAACTAGTAGTATTTTTCTGATAACTTTATTTATAATCACTTAGTAACTATTTTGTTTACGTTAATAACGGATTATGAACGTAAGAAGAGGTGTCAGTGTTTGATCTGGTCACTCTAGTGCTTAAATGATGAACATGTAATTGGCCCAACCCAAATTGTTTTTCTAATAGCTCGGTTACCAAAGATTTCAGTTCCGTTAATAATCTTTATTAAGGAATTACAAACAAAGTGGTAACATATTTTAAAAATATAAATTATGAAGTTCCTAACCATTATGCTCTTGTTACTAACGGTTACTAACGAATTACGAACAATACCAGATGTTGGAGAGTTTCATTTGACCATTTTTGTAAGTAGCATATGCCCAACCGAAGACGATTTAACTAGTATTTCCGTTAAGATTCTGTTATCAACTATTTTATTTCCATTACTAATGTTTACTAAAGATTTACAAACTATGTAGTATTGTATTAATATTGATATTTTTATAAACAATATGTCACCCCCATTTCAAATGCCAGACCCAAATTATTTTTTAAATATCTTCCTTATTGACTTAACAATTTTTGTTTCCTTAAAAATTTGGTAAACTTTATTTTTGTATGGGCGAGTCTAGTAACTTTAGACTTCGGCCCGTCATGATTCGCTCTTTAGCCATTAAAAACCACACCCATACCCCTGCCGGGACTCGAACCCGGGACCTACCGCTGTAGACCGCACGGCTACCCGGCGGCTCTTGTTTTCTTTCTGATGGTTACTAAAATAGTATAAATTGAGCTTTTGCGTCACTTTCATTTGTAGCTATTTATGGAATCGTCACCATTAGTCGGATCATATCTTTCTCTGCTCAGAACTGGACCTTTTATTATACAAAAAGACGTATTGTTGGTACCCTATCGTTCTGCATTTTTCTCTCTGGGTACCATTCATAGAAATTATGACCAAGTTACTCCTATTTGAAAACAAAATTTTACTGTATCACGTAGCCATCCGCAAAGTCGGCACTATCGATTTGAATTGTTCTCTTTTTCCAGCTCCGTTACCTCCCTACATGAAAATTTACATGCAAGTTACTACTATTTGACATAATCAAAACATAATAATAATAGTAATTTATAACCATATTCAATCCACTGCTGGATGAGGCCTCTGTCGGAGGGAGGAGATGGTCAACTGCTCCCACGCTGACCAGACGTGTTGGGAGGGGAGAGCGGAAGCTCTAAACTGTGATCGTCACTGTCTTTTATTGACACGCCTCGAGAAAGAGTAAAATTTCGTTCTTTTCGGTTAAAATCTTAAGCACTGAACAGAAAAATATAATGAGATTCACGTAAGAGTTTGCTGTTTTTATGTGATAGAAATTACTCACTGTTGACCTTGAAAAGCGACAGAGATTTTTTTTTTAGAGATTCTGAAGTTTAAAAATTTAGCAGAAAATGTACTTCCTCCACTTTTATTAGATTTTCTGTATTTCAAACAGCCTCGTAAAAATAACTACAATTTTCTTTCTCTTTGTTGACATTATAAACCTTGAACAGAGTAAATTATAAAATTTAATGAAAAATATCCCGTTTATGACATCCAAAAAATGTTCAGGCTCCATAATAGAGTATAAGGGAAGGTATCGGTCATGCAATAAGTTGAAGACACAATCCCAACACTTGCCTGATGTGTTGAGGAGAAAACAACTAAGAAATTATTTTTTTTAAATCCTTAGGTGTGTAGGGGAGAGTAATATTATACCTCACCGTAATAAAAAAAATATTAAAAGTAAAACTTAATTATACAAAATTAAAATTTAATTTTAAAGTCTGAATTAAATATTTTACTTGTAATTTATGTTTTAAAGCGAATATGCATAAAATTCCACACTTTAGTTTTGTTTTTGAAATAAACTATATTTTATTATCTTATCCTCGTACTTGTAAAATTAATTTTTAAAATTTATATTATATATATTTTTAAGTTGCTTGTTAAAATTAATTTATGAAATTTCAGTTAAATTTTAAAATTAAACACTTTGTGAAATTAAATTTTATTTTTATAATTTATTTCCATAGTTTTCAAATTTATTCTCAAAATTCAATATCATTTTATATTTTTATTAAACGTTATTATATTCGTTAGAGTATTTTTTCAAGTTAAATACATATTTTAAACTATTTCTTTGAAGTTTATAGCTGACATTAGTTTATGTTTCATTTTCGTTATTAAAAAAATCAAAACCTTTTGCGGCATATTTAAAAATAAATACATACTGATTATGCCAATTTCACATGCCCTACCCATTTCTTCTCCTAATATTTTCTAATATATTCATATACCATATTATTCTAATACTGACGATTTGGTTTCGGTACTAATGGTAAATAACAAATTAGAAACTATACGAAATTATGGTTTGGGTATTTTATTTTATGATTCTCATCCTTTGCGTGTGAACGACAATCCGTAGAGCATAAATTGTTTGCCTAATTTAAGCATTATTATTCGACTGTCAACTATTTTGTTTAAGTCTATAACTAATTTCAAAAGATTTTGTGTCATATATTGTGCTAATTACGTTGTGCACTGGGTCAACTTCACATGCCCGAGAGAAATATTTTTTCTAATATCTCTTTTATTATTCCATTACTATTTTTCGTTAGAAACGGACGATAACATTTCATTGACTTGGTTATTCCACTCCTTAGTGATTGCTCGTGAATCCGGCCATACGCATATTTATTATATTTTTACATTATTCTTTTATTAACAGTTACTAATAACAAATGAAGTGATGTTACTTTGGGTCAGACATGCAACATTGGCATGATCAAAATAGATTTTCCAATATTATATATTATTCCGTTATTAAATACGTTATATCACCTACTAAGAAATTACAAAACATGTTACATCTTTTTTAAAATTACGTTTTAAAATTATTGAACATACCCGAAACAAATCATTTTTTGAATATTTTCGTTATTTTTCAGATACTAACGATTTTATTTTTGTTACTAACGTTTATTAACGGATTAAAACCCATGCCAACAATTTGAGTGTATAATTAAGTTTTTCTCGTTCTTGAAACCAATTAAAAACTACACTCCATGCTACTCCATCGTGGGTGGATAAACGGTTAAAGCATTCACCTCTGGTGCTTGGGGTCGTCGGTTCAAACCTTGCTTGTGACATGTGGACTTTGTGGTGGACAAACAACGTGTGCGTGGGTTTTCTCGGGGTTTTTCCCATTTCCTGTAACTTTCTTCATTCCACCAATCATCCCATCATAATCCGTTTGGTCTGAGCCATAGTGGCCTAAAGGCCTTAAATATTAAATTTAAAATTCAATAATCTACTCCATCTCCTTCTCTTTCTTGTAGTAGATGTTATGGCTAGGGTTATTTTGTTTCATAATGCTTTTCAGACTGACAGCTTTTGAGCAAAGATCAGTTTTGCAGTGGGTTCAGTATGTTGTCAAGACATTACCAAAGAAACTAAAAAAGGTTGTTAGCGACTTTAGCACAATTCTTATAGCCAGCCACCACCAGAGTTAGCGACTTGTCGCTAATAATGACAGCATTGATACGAAGTCCGCCCTTTAAACTCTAAAGAAATTAGCTCTTTGTTCCTCCTCTTTTCCCCTCCACTACACCTTCAATTTTATCGTTTGTTATGAAACGTTTGCGTAAAGATTCTTCTAGCCAGTTTCTTTATCTAATCTTTATAGCCTGCAATGTTGTTCGTTCGTTTTCCAACTGTCTTCAACATCCTCTCATTATGTATATTCTGCCTCCAACTGAACTTTTACATTGTTCGTCATGTCTATATTTCGAGAGTAGTAATATGTGAGCGCGTACGTGTTTGTGTGTGACGGGGAGGTCAATATATTTTCATCACATTAATTTGATCTCTTTGTTATGGTTTGAGTTTTGGTGTTTGTTATGTCCATATCCATACAGACAAGGATGTATTTGTGACAGTTTCATCAGAAGAAAGGGTGATTGTGTCCAATACCAACTTTGAATTGAATTCAACGTATGTTTAATTACCATGTCGATGTCTATATATCTATCTATTTATCTATCTGGATAGATCGAGAGCTAGATATAGTTCATGTCGTCCACCGGTTCACATGTGTTAAGTGATGATTTTTCAGTTACAATGTGTGCATATGACATACATACATACGTAGGTAAAATATGTAGTAAAATACCGTTATCATTTAATTACAATATTGTCTTTATATATTTATCTCTTGAAAATGTATATGTAAGATTGAGTAAGAGAATAATTATTATCAATAAGAGTTAAAATTACATGAAAATAAATTTAAAAAAATTTAGTCGAATCTTACCAAATCATTAGCTGCCGTCTTTTCCTGATTCATTATACGATGAGAATCTGAAGTATGAAAGTGCGTTTAACTAAAATCGTTAGTGCCAAGTAGGCAAATTGTATCATGCTATGTAACAGCTGAATTTTCTGTTTTACTGATTTGCCTAGTGACAAAAGGTATTCTTTTATTTTATTTTCCGTTTCTATAAACAAGGTTTACTGGCCTTATAATCTTGTTTCCGATATTGTTATTGGTTACTATTTTCTTTTAGTAAACTATCTTGTATTCGTTAATCTTATGCTTGATTTTTACCTTGACAGCTCATTAGGATGGTGTTGATTGGAGGACTCTTGTTTACTTGACAACGCCTCTGCTAAGATCTTTTATTGGTTCGTTGTAAGTTCGGTCCTTTTTTTAAAAACATATTCTTAGATGTTACGTGTATATGAATATATCAAGGTATATTCACGGGATTGTTTACGATTTCGAATTCAAATAAAGATTCAATAACTAATATGTGTTTGTTTATGCGAGAAGTTTTAAACAGTACATGCTTGGAGTATTGTGGGAGGAATTTAGTCTTTCCCAGTATATGAGAATATTACATCTTATCAAGTTGACACTCATGTTTCATCATCCGTTTGTACGATGGCAACTAGTAAGCTTCAAGATTCAGTTTACATATCATGGTTCAGTATGACATTACTTGAGTTTCACGAATTTACATTTTTAAATGGATATGTTAGGGACAAGTATGGTATCCATAACCAAGGACCTAGCAGTTAGTATGCTTATGTAAATAGCGTTTTTTTAATTCTAAGAATCAGACAAGTCATAAAAAATATTTTTGTTCATAAATATACGGTAAATGTGCTTTTACAACTCTATATGTTGGTACACTTTATAGAAACGTGACCTTTTCTACATACAAATTCTCTTCTGCACGAACAACGTGTTGGTGTAGTTTGTGTGAACAACTTTTGGTACCCACAGATTTCTTCTAAAAACCCTGCTTATCGACGTAGTTTATGTATTCCAACTGTAAACTTAGCCCGACGTATTAGAAAGGAATTCTGATGCGCATCATGTATATATATAACATCTTTCGTTCTCAACATTATGTTTCAGATCACGTGTAACCAAAAGTATTTAACCTTAATGAGGCCACTGGAATAATGGCAAAATTAAATAAATAAATATAAACCAATATGGTAGAAGATATATTCACTGTAGCAGAAGGTATACGCTAATGTAAAAGATTAATCACAAGGTATATGTGTTTACCGTAGTATACCTTCGACTACAGTCTTAGCTATTCACTATCTATATACCATTTTCTATAGTTTATACATACGTAGATTGAACCTGAGATTTAATTATTAGTGTTCTATCTCTACTAGTATGTGCAATGTAATCGATCAATTTAACTTGATATTACTACAAATGGTTGTGTGTAAGCCTGTATTTAGTGTTATAGTAGCATTCATACAAGTAACTGTGCGTTATATAATTTGAAATAGAAATGAAACCAAAAAAGTGTTGTTGACCCCTACAAATGGAAACCTTATAGTATAAACCAAGACGTGCCTAGAAAATAAGAAATAGTTCCTATCAGCAACGATGACCAGTCTTCAACACTTGGGTGGATCCCACGGTAGAAGGACTCAGCGACACATGGATCAAAGAAGTAGTTCAGTTCATGGATAACCTCGTCGATGGTTCGAAACAAAATTTGTTGTCTAACGAATGGGAGAAACTGTAATCCTAAAGCGCAATATCAAGGTAATGTGAATGATATATTAGTGTCTCCCAACTATGTCAAGTAATGGTGTCACGACTGACCCTAGCACCATTGGGCTTTGTGTTATCCTATAATAGAATAACACCTTTGTGTTTCACAAGAGTTTTTTGTATTTCACGAACACGTTCCAATCACGAGAGTACATAGTTACATTGATTGGTTAATCAGGTGACAGTAGTTGGTGATGCAAGATACCAGAGAGTATAATCTTGTGTTGGTTTTAGGACAGGGGTCATGTGGTGTCAAACAATGATGGCAGTGCCGTTGAGTATCGTAAAGAAAAATCCACTTCTCATGGCAGGTCAGCATTCTCTCCAGAAAGGGATCTTTCCTCTGAAGGGACACCAAAGAAACACAGGCATTTGCCCGTGTCGATTTAAGCCACAGGCACCTAATGTAAGATCCGTCGGTCCACTTCCTACTACTTCCCGAGCTGTTGGTGTTGTCAAATGGCCTCTGCATTGCAATTAAACGCTTCATATGTTTAATCATTATCGACCTAAATACAACACCTATCGGCCTTAAGTACCACATTGTCAATGGTCTTTGGATGTCCTGTGTGTGGTGCGTCCTGAAGGATTCATCGCCATGCTAAAATTTTGAAATCAACGTTGTACTTACCTCTTATTTACCACAGCCCTACATAATGCTTCATTGTGTTTGTTTCAATTTTAAATTCATACAGCATATAGACACCATATATGGGTTCCCATGTATTTAATCTGCTCTCAGTGACGTCACCGTTAAACTGTGAGAACCACTACCAGCCGGCTATGAGAGGGAATACGTTGCCTTCTCCTTATCTGTTCCATCTCTAAATGAACGGTATGGGGTGCACATGTAGATCGACCATGTGAAAATCCGATAGAACTTTATTGGTTGCCTTGTAGTCATTTTGTTTTATTTTGCAAAATGTAATATAATCTACTTGATATCATTAACTCTCACGGTTACCAAATGTAAACCACGTTAAACAATGACTAAGTATCAACATGTTCAGATCATAAAGATACGAGTATTTAATTTACTTTGCTGTGGAATGATATGAAATATTTTCAGCATACTTTGGCCATTTTGACTTAACGATTTGAGGTTTTATAAGGCTAACGTTTGGAGTTTAATCGTTTTAACGATAATATAATAAGTATTAAGAAAAATAACAAGCACCCCAAAGGAATTAACATTGCCTTTGATAACATTGAAGAAATAATTTTGGCTTAAACGAAAATGTTAAAAGTTTCATTTCTATTTATTTTTGTTCGTAATGTGCTATGCCTTTTGCATATATATATTTTCAGTTTCGTCAAGAAATATATATATATATATTTAAAATTAACTCGTGAGAAAAGTTGTATAATTGGAAACTGCTTGCTTGGTTTCGTCTTCCCAAGAGAATGAGGGATAAATATTTTAGAGGAAGAGGATACAGGCTGATAAAGAATTTAAATATCAATGCTTAATGCGAAACATAAATAACGGAAATAACAAAAATGTTACCTAGATATGGGTATTTCCAAGTACAGAGCCTTTTTCCCCTCGATTTGTCGCCATAAACCTTAAAAAGCAAATGTTGGTCAGACGAGAGCAGAAAAAGACAGGAACATAAAATACTATAATAATGAAGGATGACTGGTGTTTGTAAGAACTGAGGAAGAAACTAAACCTTTTTGATACTAGGGTGTTACATAAGTTCGGAACCTCTTCACGAGCTAAAATAAAAGCGCTCATATCGAGAAAAAATAGAAACAGATATAATCCTGAAAGTATAATCGAATATGTTCTATAGCATGTAGTAATGTTTGAGCCAAACCAGTCAGCGGACTTCGAGGTAAAGAAGTTCCGGACACCGGTTTCGACTTCGTTTAGATTTCAAAAATTTCTGCCGCAGAAAAAGTGCGCCATCGACCGGAATAAATGGCGCTCGCTGGGTACATGGTCGAAAAAAAACAGTCCGGGAGAAAAGTGTAATTCCCTCCAGTTCTCGTATTTTTGGCAATCACAGTAGCGGGATGGGCCGGAATGTTGTTCTCCTAGAGGAAGCCCATCCTCCGGTTGACTAAAGCCTGGTACTTTTGGACCAGAGCATTATACATTAGATCAAGTTGTTGCAAATAGAGGTCGGTGTTGATGGTGATACCATCTGGAACCACTTAATTTAAAGTGGATCACACCTTCGAATTTCCACCATACAAATAACACGTGCTCGAACCTTTCATGTTTGATCACGGTTCCAGAAGGTTGCCAACGTTTAACCACTGGTTTTTGCAGACTAGATTGTGGAAAAATGTCTCTTTTTTTATCGCACGATACAATTCGTTTAAAGATTTGGTCACCAAACCTCAGCTCGATCAACTGATGAAACACATAAACGCGTCTTTGAGCTTATATCTGGGTCAGCTCGTGGGGTACTACCCGACAGCGTCTGCTGACCTTACCGAGCTCGCCAAGTGTTCCATGCATGCTGGCATTTGAAGTACACCTGACAATTCTGACAATGTGTAGTCGCTAGAACGGCTTAGCGTGCAACCTGTGACAAAGAGTTCACAATCATAGATCTTTCGGAACGAGGTTGATTTTGAAGCCCAGTGTCTCCTGCATTGAAGCGCTTGAACCATTTTCTGATGGCAGTTAATTCGACAGTACCTGGACCTTCTACAACACAAATTTCAAGAACTGTGGCTTTTGGTTCTAGCCTTATTTTAATGGAACCTAATAACTGCTTTCATGGCAATTTATTCATCCATGTTCTTAGAAGGATATATTGACTAATGAATAAGAAATTCGAAACCTACGATAAAAATCTGATATATGTTAGAATATTTACACAGTGGTAAATGTTCAGCAGGGGCACAAAAAGAATCGAGAATAAAAAAGCCAATAGGAGGTCGCGAACTTAGGTAACACCCTGGTAAGTTGTTATACTTTCTAAAAGTTTAACTCGTGTCTACGATTATGCACTTGTCGAAAGTTGGATGGAAAATTCCAAAATACAAAAAAAAAAAATAAATAAAATAAAAAATACAAATCAGTTGCGCTCGTCATTGGCATCAGAAATGGCAGCTTGTGAAACGCCGAAATGTTCACTCATCGACAAGTTGAAATAATGTGGGTTTTGAAGTCTTCATATCCAGCTACGGTTCAGGGGAATCTGACAAAGATTGCAGCACAGAAATATTTGTGAATAATACACGTAAACAATGAAATGTCATCCCCATGTCATGTCGTAAACTGGTAGTTGTTAAAGACACACTCTTCAACCCTCTTCAGTAACACCTTAAATTGTCGAAAATATAGTACATCGAGTGACTTTACTCAGATGGAATGACCTTCACCGTATACTCCACATCTGTAGGTTTTACGCCATCAATATCCGTTCAATGATGGTATGTACCAACAGAAATTTCTTGGCAGCGTGAGGGAAGAGCAGGTGGTGAAAAAATCGGAACCTGATTTGCTTCGTGATCAGGCCTGATTTCCATGCCATTTGAAGCTGGTTGTCCGGGGCCAGATTTTCCTAAGTGCCATAAATTAATGAAGGAACAAGGGATCACCACCACAGTCTAAAAACTGTGAAAATAAGGTTATAATGTAATTTCATTGCGCTAATTTCCACGTAGCAAATATTTGTAGTGAAGGGTCAACTGTGTCACATGTTATAGACAATTCAAGATGACGAGAACAATGAAAAAGTATATAAGTTTTTATTTTCAATTCTTACTGAAAATCCAGTTTTTGGACTCTCATATTCTTCTATACTGTCTTTTCATGGAATATGTTTATTCCGTTAGACAAAGCTGGTACAGACCTCTAACCGGTCCTACACATGACCTGTACTTTATTCCTGATAATCTATAGAACAGAGACTAGAATCAGATCTAGAATCCAGGTTTCCACTTCGGGCTCGGCAATCCCCTTTTAGTGTCATTTCTTCCTTATTAGTGTTATTCTTATTTGTTTTCTGAGTAGAGGACAGGTGTAATTTCTTTGATATTCCTCTACACAATTTGTTATTTCTTTCCCACTTTTTCGTTTAATTGCCGGGTCTTTTCTTAGGTGCATGCTATGGTGATAGTTCATTTGCATGTGTGAACTGTATTGTGGTTTACTTGTTGAATATTGCTTTTTTTCCTGATGGAAAATAGGCCTATCAGATAGAAATTAGCGGGCTGCGTCTCTATTAAAGTTGAGGACTTAACTATCATAGTTTCGTTTTTTTTTTTTTTTTTTTTTTTTTTAGGTGGAAGACGGTGCCTTTAAGTATTGTTGACTAGTTTTTACTTTTCGATTATGACTTTTTCCTGCGTAAGGAGAGGTTATATTTACTCTTCTACTCTTTTGCGTCTTTTTCAGGGCAGTGTATGTCCCCTTTGGGTTATGCAACCACTTCACATCATAGATAATTAGCATTACACGTGCTGATAATTTGATTCCCACAGTTGACAACCCTAGTTAAATCTAATATCCAAAAGTTATAAAATATCCTAGAAACGTGAGTACTTAACGTAAATATTAGCTTTGTGTTTTCTTACCATTTATAAACAATTTTAATAGCATGGACAATAACAACACACTATAATAATTCAAGAAATAAATTTGCTAAAACTTACAGGAGCTTCTGCTCGGTATAGGCATTGGTATATCTTGTATGATCTGGTGCAGTCGTTAAAAACTGAAATGAAAATAGGACATTTCAGTGTTCATGTCGTAAACGCCAATTAATTATTTACTCACTCAATAATAATAATAATCCATGATCCTTTACTGCAAAACTGTTTTGCCTGTACCTTTAACATTTTATGTCATAATAGTTTTGTTATGTTTCGAAAACATATACTGAGTCCTCATTTTACATAAATATCATTTATATTTGTCAACGATAAGATCTAGGCGTCTTTTCCAGATCCAGAGTTGCAAGTTCCAACAGTGAAAGCGAGAAGAAGTTAAATCTAAAGAAATAAATCTTAAAATTATAAAAGAATAACCCCAAAATCATATTAACGTACCCAATTTGTTGATATTTATATGCAAAATTGAGTGTGTTAATCCATTTTTTCCCTTTTAGATACAAATAGAATAAAGTTTTTAAATGATTCATTTGATCATAAACAGGTGTTCTCTTATTTTCTAGAGTGTATTAGTTACGTAATGCAGCGTACCAACAGAAAATGGAAAAGGAATAATAATAATAATAGATACGTCGCATTAATATCTTACAATGTCTAGAATTTTGACCTGACCAAGTCGTTAACATGTATTTTTACGAGAGGTGATATAAGTGAAATATGAATTTAAACTTTTACAAACCTGTAGTTTCAGAGCAAAGATATTCATACAGAAAACCACCGCGGATTATGTAAACAGTTCTGTTGTTGAAAAAAGAGATGCTGGTAAAGTAGCAAAATAAAATTCCATGCATGTGCTTTTGTTGCAGGGAACACCAGTAAATTTAAGGTATGTAAGATAGAAAACAGACATAATGATTTTTGTTCTTAAAGCATGATGGCAAAATCAAGTATAACCACCTAGAACTATATTTGACCTTATAGAAACAAGTAGTCCTTTAAGTAAACAGACTTCAGATATAAGTAATGTCTGTAGTGGTGATATATTAATACTATATTAGTATTGTAGGTATGTCTCTTGATACCACTATCTAAGTAAAATGTATGAATGAATGAACTGTTATTAAGTTCATAAACGAGCTGGTAAGCTTTTAAGGACGAGATCTACAGCTTTTGATAAAGTGGTTCAGAACCACTCCTCCGTACGATGATTCTACCGGGAATTGAACTCGTGACCACGCGCACAGAAAGCAACCGCACTAACCTCCAGCCACCCTGAGGTAAAACTCTGCAATGTCACCATTTTCAGGAATTTCTGGGGCGTTCGCTTCGCATCCAGGAATTTCTGGGGTTCGTAACCAGCGGCGACCATCTTGACTGCGGTTTACAAGGGTTTGTCCTTAGTAACACATGATAAATGCCGGATGATACCTTCGACTTATTATCTGGTCGACTCCTTTCCGCATCCTTTCCATTACCTTATCCCTCCTGAGTTATAGATGCCTAAAGGAAACAAATAAAATCAAATTCAAATTGTGAAATTGTTCATGATCATTACAGGCACCACTTGAAATGAAATACTCTTATCTTGTTACCACAGTTCTTTACTGATTTAAACTTCTTTCGTCGAACGACTGCATCACTTCTTGGAATATCATGAAGAACGGTAGTTCTTTGTGTAACGCTGACAAAGGGTTGTTAGCGGCACTCTATGTATACAGCTAATTTCGGATCTAGCGAACTAAAAGCCCGATTTCGATGCTTGAACTTGCATTTAAAAGCTCTTTGACATACTAAGACACAAAGGAAAAAATGGGTCGGTAGGACCTCCTTGGGAGATCCTTGGACGGTTCGAAGAAAAATTCTGAATTTCACATTTGTGATGATAGCACCGACAACAGACCATATAGGCGTTCGAAACTTCGGAATCATAATCTATGCTTCAATACCTTTCAAACGATGTATACACGTTAAAATCGGTGAAAGGGTTCAAAAGGGGTTCATATGACTTTTTTTAATCCCAATCACAGAATTTTCAAAAATTATAGAAAAGTCTGTCTGTCATTCTGTCTGTCTTTTTGCTTTAGCCCAAAATGATTAATACCAGGCTATTACGGAACGGAGGATACTAAGTATCTTAATTTTTAATTTTATTAATTTTATTACAAGGGAAATACTTCCGTCATAGTGACACAAACAAAGTCACTCGCAAAATGGATATCACTTCTTTTTTGAGTAGAATTATTGCGTCACTCTTCCCTTTAGCCCGAAAAGGTTTTGTACTGATATTGTTTACCTGATTTTCTCCGGATTTTAGCTGCAATTCTTGTTCACACTTTTATTCATATGCTTCTTTAAACCTTTCGTTTTTTTTTCAACAGCACCCTCAATGTCTTCAGAAACTTAAGAACCCGGAAACAACTCATAGAGCTGAAAAATTACTGTATCAGCAAATACAGATTGAGTGAAAAGGCAGTTGTACAATAACTTTAAACATCAGCAACTGAAGTCAGTGCCCGTGACACCAGAACTCATAGCACAGAAAAAAACACTGTCACAGAGAAGTGTTCTATGAACTTGCAGTTCTTCATATTTCGGCTTCTCCTGAGTTCAGTGTTCAAAATATTGACATAAAATTTGGCGATTATGTGGATAAAGAATGGAAAAGCAGAACAAAGCGTTTTCCACAAAAGGTTAACTTCCTCGGAAGTGTCCTTCTTGCACCAAACCTGCAATTCCAATCTTAGAGATTTCGGGGTGCCTGAAAGGTTAGAGTGCTCGCTTTTGGTGCGCGTGGTCACGGGTTCAAATCCCGCTGTGCTTTATTGAACGCAGTGGTTCAGAACCCACTTTATCTAAAGTTGTAGGCCCCGTCCTTAGAAACTCATCAACTCGTTTAGGACGCTAATAACAATTCACTCACTCTAATCTTCGATTGTTGTCTGGACTTCTTCCCTTTCCTTACACCACATATGTATTATTTTTTTGTCAGTTCTTGTGAGGTTCCAAACTTACTAATTTTCATATGTCTTGAAACTGAAGGCACAGATATTCAATCCAATGGGTACACTAACTACCCATATTGATTTATAATGATTTTCCATGGGAAAAGCATGGCTGTCTTTCCGTATCACATGCTTCATAGGCAGGATCATCTTACCCCAACATGAACCCCCATTCCAAGTCACCACTGGTCCTGATGTGTGTGTGTACACTGTACAGACTCTGCCGAAAACTGCAGTGGTATCGAATACCACAGTTAGCAATGATTCTAGTAAAGTGCTTTTGTTTTCAAAATTACTCAAGGATAATGCTTCTCAGAAGCTATTAACAAACTCTGATTTTATATCAGACCAAAAATTCATTTTAAGCTTTACACATGCCTTTGTATTAGTGGACGATGTGCCCTCACGTGACACAACAACCTATTCTCTTTTGTAGCCCACTTACAGTAGATACAACAGACAGCGAAATCATCAAATATATTGACATTTACACTGTCAGTCATGAGTAAAGTACCATGAGTGTCCAGAGTGCCGTCTTTGAACAAATGACTCTAGCGGACCCACCATATTTTTGGAAGTCCACAAACACAAGGACATCACTTCCACGTGTGATAAATTAATTATCTTTGTGTTCATAAATTATTTCGAGAACACTGCTCATTGTTGTATTGCAGGCACCAGGTTTATTCAAGATTTTGTAGCGTAGCATGACCTCTAGCTAAACACAGATTTCTCTCCACTTCTAGACATGCATATGAAGATCCCAGTGTTGCAATACTGTTGTTGTTAACAGAGAAAATAAGAGCAACTAGATCCTTCAAACCTAATAGCCTGGAAGAATTGCGCATCCTGAGATCATTTTTCGTAGCATTTATGTGAGTATTATCTTAAAATGTATGCCGTAGGCAGTATTCGATTTAC
>JAGDQP010038500.1:5711-18138 GCA_022664845.1 Lepisma saccharinum
TGATTTCAAGTGGACTGACCTGTAGTTACATGATTGCCAGAACCTTTCTGTCTCATCCATAGTTTGCAACACTGTGGTGTGTGTTCTATAATGTCAAATATCCAATAACATGACGTAGTGTCATTTGAAAAATGTAAATATTATACCTGGTTGGCAACACTTTCAAATCGGCGACAGCGTGTTTTCACTCCTGATGTCCACCATGTTGCTAGAAACAAATTTCCGCAAACAGGTTTTTCATTCAATGAGTCGTTTCTGACTTAATGGCAAGTGAGAATTATTCATTTCTTCCCATTGCTAGGCTTCAACTTTGGGCTTAAAGTTGGAAACTCTGTATCTCCAAAATGAAACGGAATTTCACTCATGTTCATAGGAACTTTTTTACTTCTTTCGATGTCAGACCTCCCGAAAGTAACGTTCTTTATTCGGAATCACCGTGAATATATCATTTACTTAACTTCTGTGAGTTTTGAGGTTTTACCCCCAGTCCCCCACCCACCCCGAGCTTGCTCCCTCTTGCACCTTAAATTTTGGTAGACTCCATATTTCCCCATTTTCTATCAGATGTACTGTTGGATTCGGAACTCAGCGACAACATATCGTGCCCCTCCCTTGTAAGAATGGCGAAGAGGTTGATTCCACGCACATTTTAAAGGCGTTAGCAAGAAAGAGGCATGGGTGGTGGTAGGTCTTAAAATTAAAATTATGAAGGGGAAATTTGGCAAATGACGAAAGGATAGCAATGGTGAACACCCCATTTCAAAGTTCCCGCACTACGGAAAGGGTCAGTACCGGTATTACAACGTTCAGGAAAAATCCTTGCTGTTCCCTACACGTGGATTCTCCATTACGAGGCCGCAAATTTTGTAATATTCAGACCTATCAACCGAAATGCAAAAAAAAATCATGACGCTAAATCATACTCCTTTTTTCTAAAGGTGTTCAAACATGGTCCTTTGCTAAAAGTTCCCGATTTTGGGGCTTAAATATCTCAGATGGGATCCTATGACAAAAAAATCTTAAATTTGATGTCAAAGAAGCTTTGTATGTGCCAAATTCACAGCAAGGATGGCAACTTTTATTTCGAAGTACTGTAGTTCATTCAGTCAGTCAGTGCAAGTGGATTTTCTCCGTCATACTATGCAAATGCAAATGTGGTAAAAGACAAACCCTTTTGTGAGGAGTTGAATATAAGGCTTCAATTTTCTATAATGTACTGCTATACTGTACTATACAAGGCCTACTAACTGACTGTCTGCATACAAAAAATCATGCTGTTTAATCACAGCCCTTATTTTCTACTGGGTCCAAACATGGCCCTTCACCGAGAAATGCCGGATTTTGGGCTTAAATATCTTAAATGGGTCCTCATTAAACAGTCTGAATTTTATATCAACGAAGCTTTGTATGTTCCCAACTCACAGTAAAATTGGCAACTTTCATTTTCAAGTGGTTTGGTTAAAAAGGCAGTTCATAAGAGTTAAAATTGCGCGTTGCAAGTAGCGAAGTAATATGAAGTTGTGGATATATACACAATAAAATCCACTTGCACTGACCAACCCACTTAGAAATAAAAGTTGCAATTTCTACTGTGAGTTGGGCACATACAATACTTCCTTAAAAACAAATTTTAGACTTTTTAATTAGAATCTATTTGAGATATTTAAGCCGGAAATCTGCATTTTTCGGGAATAAACCTCAGTAGCAAACATACGTTGAAAATACATGGATTAAACGTTATATTAGTAACGAAACGTAATTTTAACGTTGTAAATGTACCAAAATATCAGCCTGTTCAACGGTATATTCGACGTTGAATAATGGTTGAGAAGAAGCAAGTTGAAATCAACAAGCGGACGATGAAGAATCGGGTTCAGTTGGCCAAAACAGAGCATGGTTGCTCTCCATTGGTATACACATTTAGTTGCATTTTGTCCGTTGCTTTCATCATGATCTATAGTATTAAATTTTTAACAGCAATTTATCCAACCGTCTGCTGTGGGATTCGAAGCTGGAAAATTCTGTTCTTGTCGTTGGTATCTCGACACGCTAGCGTTCATCCACGAAGTCGCCTTGAGAGTCACTACTTATTTACGGTGTCTAAGCAAAAGGCAGTTTTGAACGCAGTTGCCACAAATCCAGACACGTCGTTCACCATCATGTAAGAGTAAGAATAAATAATACTTTCCTTCTTCTTTGTTATGTGCATTTTTCCTTCTTTAACACTTTGACCATCGCTGCACTATTAAATTTGCATTTCTCAAGAAGTGTAATAATGTCGCCTTAGAAAAACGAAAACGCACGTAAAGCGAAATTTATGTCATAGTTGAAAACACTTCACATTAACGCCCTATTAATGAAATTTAATATTCGTTGAAATATAGTTCAAAATTCAATCTGTTTTCAACATGAAAATGGGAACATGAGAAACAGTTAATTTTATTCTATTTAATTTTAAGCACAATTTTTATGTAATTAATTTGGTAAGATAATCTAGAGCACAGTTCAATATAATTGTTATATTTACGTCCTATCAACGAAATCAAATTTTCGTTGGAATATAGATTGAAATTCAACATGTTTTCAACATGCAAAAGAGGACACAAAATAATAGTTAATGGCATTCAATTAGCTCTTAATTACAAATTTTATTCCATTAAATTAGAAAGAATCTCATGAAACGAAATATATGTTATAGTTGAAAATAACAGTTGATTCCACGTTGAACTAACATCTTATCAACAATATCAAGTCTTTATTGAAATATAATTTAAAATCAAACTTACTATTTCCAACTAATAACGGTTAACAAGGAAATAAACTAAATCAACGATCAAAACCTGTTTGTACGCTACTGGGATAAAAGAAAAGGAGTGTAATTTAGCACCATGATGTTTTGTATGCAGACACCCTGTTGGTAGATCTAAACATTACAGAAAATTACTACCTTATATTCAACTTCTTCCCAAAATAAAGGTGGCATTAATGAAGATATCACATTCTCATTTGCATGGTAAGACGGAGAAAGTCCACTTCCACTGATCTTTGGAAATAAAAGTTACAATTTGTACTGTGAGTTGGGTTTCTTCACACCAAATTTCAGACATTTTCATGAGGACTCATCTGAGATACTTAAGCCAAAAATCTGACATTTCTCGCGAGGGGCCATGTTTGAACCCCCGTAGAAAAAAAGGGTATGATTTAGGGCCATGATTAGTTTTTGCATGCAGACACTTGATTAGCAGGTCTAAATATTACAAAAATTTACAGCCTTATGTATTCAACTCTTTAATCCTCAAAATTGGTTAATATAAATCCAATTATATACAATTCGTTAGTCAGTTTTCAGCCTAATTTTTGGAATAAAGGATTTCATTTTGAGAAAAGTAATTGCATAATTTGAAAGTACCCTTCAGGAGCTAAACAACTGTTTTTGATTCATCTCTCTAGCTCTTCTAGTTTTTGAGATATTCAGGTTTCCTTACATGTCTATGAGAGCGAAGAAACGCTATCCGCCATGTTGGAAACATGGTCGTCCCGGGAGAAATAAGGGCATAAGATTTTTTTCAAAGTTCTTCTGGTGTCTTCAGACATCTAGGAACTCATGTACAGAAAATAAGATTTTTCTGAAATAATGATGCAACCAGTGTTGGATGATTTGACGTGGAATGGTCCTAATGCAGTGTTTATTGAATGATTTTGGATTAGTTTTTATGACATGATGTTGTAATGGTTTTGAAGGTGGGTAATGGTGAACACATCTAAAGGCGCATGTAGGCAATTCAAATGACGTCTGTAGTGTGTGCAGCGAATTTGAGCGCAGCAGACAGTTGTGATATAAGTGTACAGGTGACAATTGTAGAAACTGAACACATGTTGAATGTAGTGGGTGGGAAAAGAAACGCCCATACTTATTTGATTATTGCAGTAGTCCAAGCCCATCACTGAAAAGTAGGAAAGAATTCATTCAAGCCGTAGAGGCTTTATCTAAATATTTAAGAAGTTCTTATATTTTAGTCTACCGAAAACGGTATTTTTTTTCTTTAATTTATGTGTTATATTTTGAAGAATAACTTTTTTTTTACTGTTTTGCTAAATTTATTTTCCTTGACAAAGTTTTAATTTGAAAATGATTTTAAGTTCCAAACAATACGTTATTTCTTTTCTCGTAAAGATGACCTTTCTAAACTTTACTTTTAGCAGCTACTAAACAATCTTGAAACTGGTTCTTGCTGGTTAGAGGACGTAAAACGTTTTTTATTTTCGTTAGCGGTACCAATTAAGTTGTTCGTGAATTATAAAAATAACATGTGAAGACATTATTACTCTAGAACACATAAAATTTATGACGTAGCTAAATTCAAGGATTTCTCTTGATTTCTTACAACAGTAAACGGTATAAATATAGCCCCACGCTTTACAGAATAATTGTTTCTTATTTTTCTTTATATCCATTAACAATGGACAAATGAACAGACGATAAATATTCAAATAATCAATACGAAAAGTGGAAGGCTTATGAATTGAACAAAAGTAAATTGAGAATACTCTACACTGTTAAAAAAATATATATATGCTACCATAACTGGCTGGGAATTTCCTGTAACTTGGTTAGCAAAAACCATCCATTATACAGTTTTCAGGAATGTTGGGAACAAAAGAAAAACAACAGAAGCCTGAAGCGAGATTAGAACACAGGTTATTTAGGGTCTAACTGACTGGCCTAAATTGTCAGTTTTAAGAAAACAGTATATGTACATAAAATAAATCCTGAAGACATAAACCAACTTGATCCCACCACTTACGCCACATTTTAATTACTTTTGTATTTGTCAATTAGGATCGGAATTCCCATTCTCTAACAATATTTCCCATTTCTGCTAAAATCAGCAGCAATCAAGATGGCGGCAGCACACACTTGATCAGAATTGCATACACGACTACTACAAGAAATCTTTTTCTCATTTCACGCATGTGCCGAACTAAAAACTAAAAATACCCATCTCAGCATAGGAAAACTTTCTAGGTTTTCCTAGATTCCAATGAGCAGCGAAGAGACGAGTCTTTCTTATTATCTGTCCGTTACTATTTTGGTACAGAAGGTTAGGTTAAGAGACCATAATATCTACTCCTTGTGTTTACTCCCATGTTAAAAACATACTGGACGAGTAACAAGCAACAATGATATTTTTAAAAGTTGTCCTACTAATTATGAATGTCTTTCAAATGATCAAAGCCACAACATGAAGACTTCTACGTTATAAATGTGAAATTTGAAAGCCTAGCGAATGGCGTCCTCCATGATGTGCATTCAAATTAAAACAAACTCATTAAAAAGTACTATTGGAGCCGCTTTCGTCTGTCCAGTATTTTTTAAATATGAAAAACCACAAGGAGTAGATACTGCAAGTAAGATTGTAAGTAAAACTGCAATTATCCGCTTTACTTTGGAGTTTTATTAGCTTACTTAAGTAAACTAACCAAACTTTATATAACCTTTCTCGTAGAACATAATCTAACTCTCTTTTATGGATAGAGCAAGTTGATGCGGTATTATGCCGCATCAACTCTAATATTAGTGCTAGTGAATTTCAACCCCGACTTATTTCAGGGTTAACTATCACTGCTTGAAGTTTATCTGTGTACTGTATTACGTCATCACCCTATAAATATTCAGTATTGAATTTCTAAAAGCACATTAGCAATTTTATGATTTACTTAACCGCTTGTCATTTCTAAACTCGAAATTCAAGGAGTAGAGATAAAAAGCATTAAGAATATAGTAATCTTTTATGTAGTGGTGAGGAAAAAATAAAAAAAAAAGTAGCCAAATTTACTGAAGTAACAAGGAAGAGGTGGATTCTGTCTGGAATAACTGAGAAAATATGGTCACCTTAGGTTAGGTTAGGTACGTATATGTAGCAAAAGTTGATGTGTTCGCCTTTCTAGATTTTGTGGAACGTTTTCGTTCTTAATCTCTCACAAATTCATTTTTTTAATTAAATTCAGTTCCTGTAGGCTGAGAATTTCCTTCCTATAGGCCGAGAGACAGAAACTGGAATATTGAGTGAGGGATTCTAACTTCGCCATTTTTCTACGCTTCTGTTTGTCTACATCACTTTTATACAGCAGTTCTTATTCAAAGAAATTCATCCGAAAAATACTTTATTGCTGAAGCCAAATTAACCGTCTGAGACTGGAGCTTAAACATACAGATATCCAGACAAAAGGGGGGAGGAGGAGAAGGTGATAATTTGAAATTCAGAAGTTCTCGCGTTGTCTCATTCCTTCCATTCTGCTGGATAACTAAATAATAATTTCCTCTAATCATCTCTGACCCTTGCATTATTGACTGGACAAGCTCTTTCCAGTTTCTTTTCTTCTTTGTTTTTTTGCATTACACAATCATTAAATTGCTTTAGCCGTCCTTCCTTCCCTCCTTCCCTTCATTTATCACTTTCCCTTCATTTCATGTTATTTTTCCTTCATTACCTTTTATTTTTCACCTTCAAGCAACCTCCTTCCCCTCTTCAACGCAAAGTTAATTGCTCACTTACATAACAACCATTTTCTCACTAGTCCTCAAGGTTTACTCAATTTTTACTAGACACTGGATGGAACAAACACTAACCATATTTCATTAGCTAATATGTTCTTTATTTTATGTCATAGTCATATACATATATACAAAGCCAGTATAAGTCATCGTTGCTACCTTTTAATTTTTGAAATGTAATACTTTTAGTTCAGAAGGTCCTAGATACCAGAAATCTTTTTATTACTTTCATGCGCGAATTGGAAAGGAAAGCAGAGGCGGTACGTTTTCCTAAGACGTTTCAATGCTTGGTGACCATTTGCATTATTATGTGGATTCCATGAGCCCTAAGAAAAATGGAATGTTCCAACAGGATAATACACCGTGTCATCGGGTCCAAATTGGCAGAATCGGTTCGCGGAACATTCTTGGCAGTTCCGGTGAACGACAGTTTCGCTTAACAGCAAATCGAACAATGATGAGACGCGGTAGAGTGGTCCCTTTGCACTCAATATTCCGCACCTTCAAATACCAGCGGATGTGTGAATGGCTATTTCAGACGACATTGCTGAAAATGCTTTCAGTTGTTTTCGGTTCACTTGTGAAATCTATACCACGTGAAGGAACTGCGCTTTGTCGGACTGTACGTTGTAATGAATCCTGAACGTAGGTAGTGCCACCTGCTGCCAACCTGCTCAATTACACTACTGTAGCCCGTAGTGAGAAAGCATGCAGGCGAGGATAAAAGACTGTGTAAAAAAACAGTATCTTTCCAATTGGCCGCTTTCGTGTACTAGAGGGAGTGTTGGGTTGATTATCTGTATACCTGGGTTCGATTCCCATCAGTCTCTCACGTTTCTTATGTTCTTTTTCTCTTGAGAACCTTATATTTTTTTTTTTGTTTGTATCGAGGGTGAAACATTGATAGCTCGTATATACAACTTTTGTCATATTAACATGTTGTTATCAAATTATTGAAAAAAAAAAATGGCAGATTTTTCTGTTGGAACCTCGTAACAAGTAAACGTTCAATTTAGCGCTTTGTTTACGTGTTAGAAAGCTTTAACTGGAAATTCCGCCTTTTTTTTTCTTTTAAAACTTAGATAACAACAATTTAAGGTGGCAAAAATTTGTAGATACGAGGTATCAGTGTTTCGCACATTATATATTCTCTTTCCCTTCATTTTGCATGTTCAATATTTTACAAAAATTCACGAAACGAAAATAGGTTAGGTAAAGTCAAGTTAGATTTTTTTTTTAATATATGCGATGCAAACGCCAAAGATTACTTTTAACACAACTGTTTTTCAACCTTGTCTCTCCTCATACAGTACATAGTTTAGCATGTGGCTAACAGATTGCATTGCCTACTGACTGGATTTATTATGATGTTCAACCTCTCGTGACTAGAGGGGTAGATGCAGGGATTCCACCAGGATTTTCAGTTCGGGGTGTGTAAAGTCAAAATTGGGAGGGAGTAAGTAGAGTTTACAAGGTTTCTATCGATATTTTACCGTAAAAATTTTAAAGTCTCGAACATTTGGGGCGTTAAACCCCCAACGAAGGGTCTGGCAAAATCACTGGATAGAGGTCTACATTACTAGCTACCTGACCCATGACAATTTGAATGTGAGATGAAGGTAATCCTCTCACACCTACCAGCAGTACACTTTCGTACGAATCCTAGATAATCGAATCTTTATTCGATAATAAACTCATTTGGTACTATCACTATATTTGTTAAATTAGCAGTATTGGATACGAGATATTTTAGAAAGAAAAATAAAGCAAGTGGCAACACTGCTCGACAAATTACATGACTCTCTTTAGGGAGAGGGAAGCGTTAAATTGCCCTTCGATTTGCAAATAAATAATTGGCTGTCTTCTTTTATTGATGATAAATAAAACATTAGGCAAAGAAGTCATGCCATGCTACGTAAGAGACTAGAAAATGATTTCTGTTTACGCCATCTTCATTAACACTCAATGAATCTTTCCTTCCGTTATTGCCACAAACCATTCTTTTATGTGTTTATAATCTTGCTGTTTATGTGCTCTTATACAATAATCATCTTACAATTCCTTGCCTTGAAACTGTTGCATTACACACACTAATCATGAAATATCTTTCTCTTTCGCTGACGCGATTAAAGCAAGTCGTTGAATATTTTTCATCGTTTCGTTAGATTGTGTGCATTGTTCACGTTTATAATGATTTCCTCTTGTACGGAAGCATTTCCATTGATAGGAACGATCCAGATTTCAGTCTCTCTTCTATCTAAACAGAGTATAATGCAATTTCTTACAGGATCACTACAGTGGGGGATTCAGGATTTTTGTAAGGAGGGGCGCAGGTGGAATAAAATAGGGATGCTAAGTGATTTTTTAAGTATAAATTCATCATATATCTCCTCATATTGCTAAGTATTATCATGGAATATGACACCGGTATCCCAAAAATTGATTTGTAAGAAAACAAATTAGTGCTTTTTCTGAGGTAAATAGTTGAAATAACACTTTAAAAATTAATTATTTTTCCTTAAGGAGGGGTCGCATGCCTCCTGCGCCCACTCTGTGGCCTGTGCCCGCCACTGGAACATTAATCTGGTATGACTTAAGAAGTACCTTGAGAAAACCTTAGTCAGGATGACTGGATCAAACCCAAAACCTCCCGAGTACCGAACAAATTAAGCTTCTCAGTGCTCAATTTTTAATTTTTTGCTCAAAACATTGTTTTCGGCATTTCCAGTTATTGACCGGTGTCTAATGACGTTGGTTAAGATCGGAATTTCTTATCTATTTTTCCTTTGTTTGTTCAAAGTTTCTGGTTTTCTTTCAAAAAGTAAAACTACGTGAGAGAAAAATCTATATTTAAATAAAATGCATGCCAGTAATATATCTAATAAAAGAAAAACTGTGGTCGGAACAGACAAATAAAAAAAACTTGGTCTTAAAAAACGACAACGGGGCTTTGAACCATAAATGTGTGTGTTTTTTTTTTCTTTTTTTAAAGACACGGAAGTCTGCCAATAAAATAACGAATTTTCCTCCTATTGATAATTTCAGTTTACCCGCTTCATTATGAAACCAGATACGCAATTAATCAGTGCGGGCTGTATATCACTTAGGATAAATAAATTGGAACATAAAATACCCATAAGCATTTTTATTCAATAAATACAACGCTGTTATACGATTATTATTTGGAAATTAATATATGTTCTGAGACTTATATATCCTGTTAACCAAAATTATCTTCTTATACTGTCCTGTTCCGAAGAAATGCAAGTAATGTGTTCTTAAGTTTATCATAATGTTCTGAAGTTGAACTTTTGAAAGCTTCTTCTGCACTCACGTTTTATGGGATTGCTTCTCAACACGTTTGTAATATATTCTGATGTCACTTCCGATATCAAACATCTTCAAAGGAGATTGCAAAGGTTGCATTAATTATAGAATGAAGAAAAATCTTTCTCTACAAAAGCGCTAAAAGTCTCTTTTCATCTTATATGGTATTTTTAAAGCATTTTTGGGCATATAGATAAACGCTGTGATGGCCGTATTCACTGGGGGAGTTAAAAAAAATACCCCCCGTCAGCTCTAATAAATTCCATAATCATCTTGATTTACTGTATCCACAGTTTAGTTGTTCTATTCCTTTCTTCTGTTCTCTTGCAGACAGCTAAAACATCGTCCACTTGGGCACTCACTGACTGATCTTGAGGTCTTGATATCTCCTGGGGGAATTCACCAGAAGGAGTTTACATTTCTTATCAGCTTCTCACTTGTTAATGCGATAGATTACAAGCCGTCTCTTTTCAGAAGAGAAATTTTTATTTTAATCAGTCAAATAGGGTAATTGCTGTGAGGACATGGGTTATCAAAGGTCGAGAAAGTTTGTGACCCAACATCAAATAAGTAACAGTACTTTTGGCTTTTGGCACACACACGTTCGTACAGCTGTTAAAATCCTACCACAATGTTCCCAATATAGTCATTAAAACTCATAAGGAAATGAAAACCTCCATGTTGGACAGTAATAGAAGACTGTCCTTATCCGCCACTTTCACTATTTCACAGGCTAGTCAAAGGCTACAATGTAAGGTGCATTCCTCTGATTGCATTCTGGTGCAGCGAAGCCAGATTTGAATTGGTTAAGGTGAAAATCAATACATGACACTGGCAGAATTTCAGAAATTTGGCACTTTCTTCCTTTTTGCATAACTTCCTGTATGAACCGATTCTAGAAAAGGTTTTCGTCCGCCATTTTTCAAAATGGAGGCCGTACTACAATTTTACTTTTCAAAGAAATTTTAATATCTTAACTCAGAGTTCCCACATTTTAAGAATTTTACATGAATAGTTTTCCGAGATTCGTATTAAAAAAATGGGTTTTTGGCCCCCATTTTCCAAGGCGGCAGCCATACCAGAAGTTCATTTTTCAGAAACTTCTCGTACGTTATTTACAGTGCTGGAAATGGGGGGAACGCAGGGTATCTCCGTTCCCTCAATAAATTAAAATGTATGTCTAGGAGGAACGTGGGAGATCACAAACTCCGTTATTTATGCTTCCGGTAGGTGGCTACTTGTCACAACTTGTTCAAATTCTTTCAGAGCTTAAATAGAACACACAGAAATATTGAAAATCTGTTACTCCATGTGCATCGGACTAGTAAGTGACAGTTACAGAATAACTAGCCGTCATTGGTGGAAAATTTCTATCTCACTCACTCATTGGTACGAAAAAATCAAAAGTACCTCCCAGCTTGGAATCTTTTCCGAACAAAATATACGTAACACTCTCTCATCTCATTCCTCAAACATATATTGTGGAAGAAAGTAACATAAAATTTCCCCTCCGTGCTTCTTGGAATGAATAGTGAACAAATTGAAGATTAGAACGATGTTATACAATTTTGATCAGTAAGTCCTAATAGTAAAAACATTGCAAAAATGAAGCAGTTCTACTGTTTATAAAGGACGAAGAAAGTTCGACGGAAATTGAACTTTTTTTTTTACAATCCACACTTTCCATGAGGAGAAACTTCTGTTTTCCCCTTCCTTTTTTTAAAAAAATATACATTTCTCATGGGGAAATTTTTACTGCGTTCCCCTTATCAACTGGGGGGGGGGGGGGGAGCGTAGTACCCATAGGCAAAATTTCCTCGTTCCCCCAGTAAAATATCTTAATTTCCTACACTGGTTAATTGAGTGTTCAAGTACTACCCATATACCAAATCCGTTGCTTATTTTCACCTTTTTAAACAAGTGACGGTCCGAGGATAAATAACTACTCTATCACAGCATGACATACATTATCAATACAGGCGCGTGTAACAGAAAGAGAGTGGGAAAATTTTGACTTTACGAGTGCAGAGTGACTATTTCTTATTCAATATTTAAGAAGTGATCTTGTTAGGCCACTTGAGACTGAGTTAAAAAAAAAAAAAAACAACGCAAAAATGAACTGGTTTCATCGCCAAATCTAGCTAGTCGACCTTCTCACAAAGTAATTAGTTCGTTAATACGAACTTACCTCTTTCCCCTCTCTCCCCAAAATACTAAACCGAAATACTCACACATCTAAACATGAACCCACACGCACATAACTGAGGATAATTCTATGAAATTAGTATTATTTGTTTTTCTTTGGTTATGCTTGCTCCAAGATAAAACAAAAAACAAAGAAAGTAGGGAAAACTAAGGCGATGGGGGAGGGGGGGGGAAAGGACCTTGGATTTCCATCACAAGGATATGTGAGTGAACACACGTGAACTTAAATGCATGACCTTGACCAAGGGGAGCAGGAAATTCCTCTTAGTTCCATGTATCATATTTTGAGATAGAAAACAACAAAACAATGAGAAATATTATATTATAATTCTTGGGAGA